>JAHPZR010037798.1:0-41373 GCA_019787425.1 Platygyra sinensis
TTTTCGATTCGTTTTTCAAGATCACTTTACGGTTGTGTTTATTACTCATGAATCTTTCTGAAAGAAGGTATCATGCAGCGAAAACGACGCGCCAAAATCGAAAATCGAACGGAAAATTGGCTTATTAGATTATTGGAAAGGTGTTTTAACTTTAAAAAAGTGATAATTTAACATCTAAAATAAACAAATTCCTTGATTAAAGAGTAGGTCGTTTAATTATTGACGAATCTTACTTCTGCAAAAAAAATTTGACTCAAAGTCACAGCGATCGAAGACAGCATATATATATGCGTGCTGAATTTGCTTTTTAAATTTGGTAAAAACCTACGATGCAATAAAAAGAAACGCAAGAATATGGTTATTACTTATGCAATCCACTGGAGAAACCTACCATTTTTGTAAAGGATCGGTCACATCTCTTCCGCAAATTCTTCAAATAAAGGAAGTCAAAACAAATGAATATTGGGAATGCACTCCGCCATCTTGTCATATCCCAAAGCATAGTAAACGCAACAGGAACCTCGTCCCCAGGGTCTCTGGTAAGAAAGAGTGGCGTGGAGGGGAAGGGAGGGGAGGGGCGGGGAAGTGGATAAAATAGCGCGAAATTAACCACACGCACTGCATGCAACGATTGTGATTTTTATCTGAGGTATCTTGCTCAGAGCGAGAGCTGCAAAACTTTTTCTCGGCTAAGAAATGGGCTGAAATTTAAACTGATGGCTGAGAAATCGCAGAAAATTTGATTGTCATAAGCTCCTGTGCTTACACCCGTCGGCTTTTATGATCGTTCTCACTGACCGACAACAGGCTAGACCCCAGAGGCGGATTCAGGAATTTTCTTAGGAGGGGGTGCACCCCTAAGGAATGACGTCACTGACCGGTGAGCATGAGGTAAACAAATTTTAGACGCGATGACAAAAAATAATTTTTCATCTCAGGGGAGGGGGGTGCACACCCCCTGCACCCTCCCACTAGATCCGCCCCTGGACCCTATCACGAATTTGAAAATGAGTGTAAGCGTTGAATGAGAATCTGATGTCAATTTGAAATTTGAATTAGTAATACATTCACGGTCTACAAAACTAAAAATGGTGCACTCCCGGGGGGGGGGGGGGGGTGGGGGGAAGGACGGGGATACTCATCAAAAATTATGAAAAGAACCCCCAAGAGGCTCCCGGAGGTACCCAGATCCTGTTATGTGGGCTGGCTTGAGATTTTTTTCTCCCCTGAGAGCAGGAGCCCATTACCTGCCTAAGAGGTAACAATTCTAAAACAACTCACTGTCATATTTTTGCTGCTCATCTGGCCCTGAAAGGTACCACAAATGCTCCCGCTGTGGACCTTGGCTTCTGAGGCTGAACACCCTAAGGGGTACCCCGTCTTTTTTATTTATAGGAGCTTTTTACGTGGGAGTTTCTCCCCACCTTGGCGCGCACTCAACAGATTTGCCTGTAAATTTCTTACACTTGCTTGCAAGTCGGTTCATACGTCGCATTTCTGCCGTGTCGAATGCAATTCAAACAAAAGATAATGAAGCAAATCATCTCCATATCTATTGTCTCAATTGCATTCGACACGGCAGAAATGCGACATATGAACCGGGCCTTAGAGATTTAGAGCACGAATTTTCCAGAGGCTCGATTTTGCCGCTCTCTAGAGTCCACTCCGGGGAAGAAGTGCAGGCCCCTTTTCCAAACAGCAGCTGGAAAAAGAGTCCGACAGAGAAACAAGAGGCTACTAGTATTAGAGTGAAGAAACAAACTATATCAATACTTTTCTGCATTTCATTGTAAAAGAAAATGTCATAGGGGTGAGTTTTATTACAAGTAAGCTCTAAATTGACAGCTCCTAAATTTGTCATAACGGCTGCGTAGAAATATACAGAACTTTAAGCGTAATGCCTTCAAAAAATTATTACATTTACTGTAATTCTATGTCCAATTTAAGTCTTCAAATCCACACTTCAGTAGAGGCACGTGACAGAAACAGTGCATGAATGTCCCTCAAAGAAGATCGTTACTGTCACGTTGGTCACGCAAACCAAACCACGAATTTCATTCCTGAAGTCGATGCTATAGCACAAGGAAATCTTTCAGTAAAGTTTGTCTTCTTTTCTCTGCTATGTCCATTTGATTTTCAAAGTCCTAGGAAACAAGAATATGACGAGATCACCATAGGAACCATGAAAATGAGAAAAATAATCTGGGAACGAGGCTGATTTGACGACCCATCTTGAAAATGTAGTGCGCATCTTGAAAAGGTCAGGCTAAACACGTCAAGTTGGTCGTTTGTAATCCGTGTCAATCTTCTTCACCCTTAACCACCCGTGTTTCTTTTAGGTTTATTATTGTTTCTTTAGTGCTAAAAGTAAATTATTTTCAGGTTTCCTTTATTTGGAAGGTAATTTTCTAGGTGTCCAAAGTAACTCAACCTGAGCTCCTTTTTATCATTAATTTTTACGTTCGCCGTTTGTGACACTTCTCAATCTTTCAAATCCTTGTATCTGTTTCCTTTATCATTCCCTCGACGGTGTTATTCCACCTGACTATACTATCATTATAGAGGTTTAATTCCTTTGAAAGTTAGACTGGCGGATCGTGATTATACTGAAACGGAGAAAGAACTCTTTCATTTCAATTTCCTCACATCTTACAGGCAATCACTTATTCAAACATCAATGTTTTTCCAGATTCAAATAGCCTTGTTCATATATTCAGACATGTTTTCAATTCAAACTTCGATCAAAAGGCAATTAAGTCGCTGTCCTTGTTAGAATTCAACTTGCCCGGCTAGAATAAGTACGAGTTACTTCCAACGTTCCGTCTGGAAGAAAACATATACGTGTAATTCACAAAGTATACGCACGGTTTAGTGAAGGTTATAACATTAACTGCAGTGTTCGAGTTTGACTGCGTTGTTTTTACTTACCCCTCTGCAATAAAGCTCGTCTCTCTCTAACTTCCAAGACAAATTTTCTATTTCTAGTTCCAGCTGTGCTTGTTGATATTCAAACTGTTGAAAAGAAAAAAGCACTTATGTTAGAAAACGTTTGCAAAGAGACCTTACGAGCTAAACCGTTAACAGCCACCTTACATTACGACTCAGCCATCGGCGAGAGAATTTAATCTTGAATTTACGTTTGTGTTCTTCGCGAAAACAACGAACTCCCCTATTCAATTAATATTTCCCTATTGGATGAAACTTCAGCTTTTCTGGTAAAAATACTTAATTTTTGTTCTTTTTTTGGGGGGGGGGGGGAAATCAAATGAATGTCTTGAAATCAAACTAAAAGAAATATAACGTAGTGTGTAAGAAATCTATAGTTACCAGTCTTTTCCTGTCGTCTTCCATGAAGTATGCATAAGGATAAGTATACATCAGTGTGTAGCGGCACTGAGGAAATAAATACGGTTATTGAGAGTGACTTTGTACTTAGCTCTTATTAACCGAGAAGGAGGTCTGTACGGAGAATCTTGATCGAGCTCGTAAGTACAGACCGAGGTCAAGATTCTCCCATACAGACCGACTTAGTTCGGTTAATAAGATGTTTTTTATATGCCGAAAAAGGACAGTTTTGTTTAATGTCAATGGTTTGTACTAAATGACATTTTGCTTGCGAACGGAGATGAGCCTAATTTAATTCTGTCAAAGTTTGTTCGTCCTCTTTACTTTTTTTCTCATCCGCTTTTGGCACTTACAGAAATAAATATTGTTAGATGAAAATAGTCAATGATTTTGCATTTTAAATTGCCACTTTTTCACTGCAAAACATTTCCGGTCTAGATGGGAAAATCTAGATCGCGGTCAATATCGATTTCAGCCAATCAAATTCGTGAATTTGGTAGTTCCCAGTCCTTGTGAGGCAGAACAAAGTATCGATTCGAAAACTCAAGTTAACGAGGGTGTCCGTTGTCAAAAGGATTGACCGTATCGAGCTCTAACCAATCAAAATGAAGGCACTTTTCAAGTAACCAATCACAAGTAAATCCAGTCCAGAGTTGACTGACGTAAATTTTCCCGCGCTTTTCACCGGCTGCACGATTTTACACTACTTTCTGATTGGAGCATCACCCAAATCTCGGCTGTGGTGATTGGCCAGCAGTTTTAAATTTTCGCGGGCCAGTAACGACAAATCACACACGGAACTCTGAAAGAACTGCGTCATCACTGACAGCGTACATGCAATATTTCTAGATGACTCAAGCGCGCTAAAGAGCCGCTTATTTACGTTATAAGAAAACCTCCCTGCGTGCTTACCTTTGCTAATAACTGTGCTGCATCTAGAAGATACTGCCAGTCAATCCAAGTACCGATATTGTTGTTTACTTTTTCCTGTATCTTTTGATTAATTTTTCGCTTCGTCTCTTCCTCACGTTTTAGACTGTCTGCATGGTTTTGCCACTAGAAAAAGAGATTAATTTGACACGATCAAACTATTTTTGTTTACTTGAATGTTGAGACATTTATGTTACAGTCAAACTAAGTGAAGCATACCCCTCAAGAATACATTAATGAATTGACCATTTGAATATTGAACCCGCCAGTCGTTCAAGAATGCAATAATGAATTGATTATTTGATTATTGAACCTGCTAGCCGTTTCAAGAATGCAATAATGGATTGATTATTTGAATATTGAACGCGATTGGACTATGTGAAGAAGAAATGTTCCTTATATGGAGTATATAATTTCCTCTCAAAATGGCGGAAAAGAACCAGCACGGGCGAATTTACGTGCCCGGAAAACCTCTCTCTGACCAGTTTTAGAGGTGAACTTCTTTACATGTTCAACCGTGGGTTTTCCAAAAAGCAGATATCTCGCGATCGTGATTTACAGGAGCACCACGTACTGTTAGAAAGATAATTCGCCATTTTCAACGTTACGTAACCTTGAGCGCCTTTGCCCATGGCGGAAGTGAGCCACACAAGGTAAAGGATGCTGTTTTGCTTCACAACGAATACGACTATCAGGTTCAATATTCAAATAATCAATCCATTATTGCATTCTTGAAACGGCTAGCGGGTTCCATGTTCAAATAATCAATTCATTGTTGCACTCTTGAAACGATTAGTGGGTTTAATATTCAAACAATCAGTCCACTAATGTAATCTTGAGGGGTACGCTTCACTTGTTTTTTGACTGTAAATCTGCAAGGGCATGTGTACATGTGTAAGGCCATTGAAAACATAGAAACACTGTTTTCCAAAATTATTTCCTTGGCGCACAAACGGGGAAATAAGTATTTGCTACGGAAGTAAAATGTTTATGATAAAATTTAGAAACACTTCTTGCTTTAACTCAGTGATCAAGGAAACAAAATTCACTTCCGCCCCAAATTTGTCTGCGCGCTCAAATGGAAAACATTTCAGGTATCAAAATTTGTTCGCAGCAATGTTTCATAATTTTTTGACGCGTTTAATATGCCAAAAGTATTGCCAGGAGTCAATGGTCACTTAGCCTGAACTGTAAGCAGGTAGCTAGATTTTTCGCAGACTTCAGTGAAAACCGTCAGTTTCCACTTGACGTAGCAAGAGTTGATCTAATGAAAAGTAGCCCAGTATTTAGACTTCGAAGTAAGTAAAGTATTGCTTGAAGGAATATATCAAACACGAGAGACAGTGTTTCATCGGGATATCCAAACACCGAGAAGAGAAGTGAAAATACGACACGCAAGGAATGTTTTTGACGAAATTCGAGGTGTTTGGATAGTCCATTAAACACCATCTCGTTTGTTTGATATATCTTCTCAATCGAAACAAAAACTAAGAAGTAAACGGAGAAAATCGTCAAAATCTATACTAATTAAGACCGCGTATCCAAACTACTTCGTGGTTGTGATTTTCTTTGTTTTGACTTGATGAATTATTAATGACCCCGAGGTGCCGAAGTAATATGGGATTGAGCCGTGGATTTCTGTGCGACAACTTGAAAGAAAATGCTATTCGTCGTACTTGGAGTTAAATTCCTTTTAATTTTCTAGAAACAGTCGTTATCACTGAACAAAACACGTTATCCAAACATCAATCTATACTGAATTCAGTGACTTTTGCCCTTGCTTTTTAGCAAAGGAGTGGAAATACATTCTCTCTATTCTCAGCAGTGTCCACACACTGCGCCGCAGAAATTTAACAACACAGTTTTATGTGGTTTTTTTTTACAGTTCAGTAGGCGTACCGTCCACACTAATCCGTCACAACATCGAAGCTTTTCGAAAACGCTCTTAAAACCAGAGGAATTTGAAATTGCGCCTTTTCGCCTCAGTGATGATGGAAAACATTTTGAAACAGCCCTTCTCGAAAATGATAACGTTACCATAATCACGTGACTTCCCTGCTCGAGTTTTCACAAATCCAAAATGGCCGCTGATCGTTACGTTTTAAAGTTCCTCCGCCGAAGGGTGGACGGAAAACACTTGACATGTTGTCAGAGAGAAACAGTTTTCAAATTCCTCTGGCGTTTTGTGGACAGGGCCGCGGATAGCCAAACGCTTCCGAATATCACTGACTACTAGCTAGCTGATATTTTGCCCCCATAAAATATTTCTACTCTCGCGCGATTGGTCTGGACACGTCACATGACTGATTATCCCCCAGCTAAAACTGGGGAATGTCCAAGTGATATTTCCCAATTTTCAAAGTCGCGCGTGTTGCGAAAACTAAGGATAATAAAAACAATTGCCTCCATTTGGCGCGAAAATATGCCTGGATATTTGACTAAATGGACATCATCTGTTCGTCAAAGCTCGCAGTTTTCCTCGAGTCGCGCTCTCGGAAAACTGTTTGCTTCTCGTAACAGATAATGTCTGCGGATAATCCGAGCATATTTTCGCGCCAAATGGAGACTATTGTTTGTTTATTTTACTTCTGAGTATCACGTACCCTTTCAAAATAGAAAAGATATTTCTTTAGCGCTTCCCTAGCTTGGATACCAGCGGACTCGTTAACAATGTTAGGATTGGATTTATATCGACTACATTCATAATATTCTGATCCATGGTTCTTCCAGTCTCCACAGCACATCCAGCAAAAATCTGCGACCAAGATACATACAGAACACCAAATCAATAGTATATTTGGATTATTGACAAGCTTGTTCAGTACAGATGGCTGACTAACCCTAACCCAAATTCTTTTTTCGCGTGTTTATTGACTGAGACAGAGTCAAGGTCCATGAACTCACAAGAAAAAGAACGACGCCAATATCACGCGATCTTGACTGAAAATGCTTGATCATTGAAGGATTTACTATATGGCTTACAGTGAAATTTCTCTTGCAGGAACAGTGGTTAGTCCCGAACACGCATGATAGCGCCAACTTGCCTGCTCGGGTTCCCAATCACAGAGCAGTATTTAGTTAAAGGCTCAGTCATGGTTAAACGATTTCAAAAGTTTAGCTAAACTTTTCAAATTCGTTGTTTGCAATCCGTGTTAACCTTCTCCATCCTTAACCATCCTTGTTCCTTTATGGTTTATTATTATCTCTTTGATGTTTTTCTATCTTTGTTATAGCATTATTTTCAGGTTTCCTTCAATTTAACGGTAATTTTGTCGATGCTCAAAATAACTCAAAATACCGCGACTGTGCCCCTTTAATCTTGCCCGCTGACATTGGAGCTTGCCCTAACATAACTTACACTGTAAAGAAATGTTACAGTACTCGTCAAGCTTGCATGTTATAATGCAACAAGAAATATAATTATTTTATTAATCAGTGACACAGGAAAAACTCTGAGCTCTACCATCTGGGTCTCATCTCGGAAATGGGTTGAAAATGGCAGTGGCTATTTGTTACTAACTTATCCGCCAACTTCTCATCTGTCTGTAGTTACCAATAGTTTGCACAATTAAGAGATCTACTGCGTAAAAAATATTCAAGATTGTAACTTTGAGAATCTATCAAAAAACTAAAATTTTGCACCATTACATTGCTATCAATGTTGAACAAAAAACACTTAATTTTCAAAATTGTCCTTTTCCTGATTTTAAAACAAAGCTTTTTCCCCAATGCAGTTTAAGAACAGCTTACTTCTGAATCATAAATTACATGTATTTCACAATCTACAAGTAACAGAACATAAAACTGAGAACGTACCGTGTTTACATTTGATACATTGCTAAAGAATAATACAAAAACACAAAAGTTAGACGTGAAAAAGAGAACTAACCAAATTACCAGGTAATAAAAGTAGCTCAGAAGAAACAATGAATATTATTAATAACAATCATATGTTTCTCTTACCATATGATTACAACCACCGTTCTTTTCAATACAACTTCCACAATTTGGACACTAGGCAAAAAAACATATAGCAGCTCAGCAAACCAATTGTTTTAGATCTGTATAATTTGTTAACCAGCTGAGAAATAAATGTACAAATTCATATCATAATCAAACTGTCACCAGCATCTGTTAACAAAACAATATACTTCATATCAAGTGCATGTACAGCTTAGAGGAGGCTCCATGGCTTAAAGATTTAATAACACAGAGTCAACCTTAAAGCTTGATAGTTGCTGCATTATTTTCCCCCACAGTTTTAAGACCCAATATACTTACATCTTTTGTGTTAGCTGTAATATAATTAGCTGTCTCAGAGTCATCTTCACACTTTGTGAGCCATTTCTTAATTGTATAACAATCGGTTGGAGCATGATATTTTTCGCCACACATAAAACTGTAAGAAACAAAATTAAACAGATAAAATAGAGTTACAGTACTTTAGCCAAATACCTAATATGTCTCGCTCACAAAATAGAATTCATGGTATACACTGTAAACATGGTACATCTACTTTCTGGTAATTGAAATTTCGCGTATAAAATTACCACTAATCAGTTCATGTTACCATGACTACAATGCCTGACTGTGTTATTTTCTGTGTCAATTCTTTGGGATTAGATATGGTCTTGATTACCTCCAAGATGGAAAATTTCCCAATTTTAAAGTGCTGTAAAATTTATTAGCACTTCAATATGCACAGGGCTCGAAATTGCGACCAATATGGTCGCCAATACAACTAACTTTTTCTCCTTGGCGACTAAAATTTTTGTTTAGTCACCAGTTTGGCGACCTTTTGCATTCACCTTTTGCATTCATGGTATCCACTGTAAACATGGTACATCTACTTTCTAGTAATTGAAATTTCGTGTATAAAATTACCACTAATCAGTTCATGTACCATGACTACAATGCCTGTGTTATTTTCTGTGTCAATTCTTTGGGATTAGATATGGTCTTGATTACCTCCAAGATGGAAAATTTCCCAATTTTAAAGTGCTGTAAAATTTATTGGCACTTCAATATGCACGGGCTCAAAATTGCGACCAATATGGTCGCCAATACGACTAACTTTTTCTCCTTGGCGACTAAAATTTTTGTTTAGTCACCACTTTGGCGACCTTTTGCATGATTTAGAAGTACAATAAAGCATTAAAGTTAAAATAAACATCGTCCTGCTTTGTGTTCATCGTAAAAGAATGGGCCAAATCGCACAAAAAAGCCACGTTCCCTCTAAACTTTACGGACTCCTGTTCGCAATATTTTCAGCGACCTCATTAGAGTTTCTCTCTTGGAACCACACAGGAGCAGCAGGAGCCGCAGAATTTTGCAAAAAGACCGCTGAACGATAGCAATTTTGAGAAGAAAAGGCAAGCTTTAGAATCAAATGTAGTCAAGTGTTTCGATGAAGCTTGGCGAAAATTACAATTTATAGCGTTGTTTTGTTGATTGCGTGACATGCGCTCATGGGCCTAGCACATGATCAAAATCTGCCCCGATCAAATTTCTTTCCAGGATAAAAATAGCCGCGTTGGGAACGAAAAGGCTGTGTTTATTTCGTAAGTTTAGCAAGTTTCTGCGAGCATTTTTTAGTTTCTCTGTACAAAGCTTAACTCAACAACGATGTATTTATCAAAACTGTAGAAATTGTACGCGAAAACTGAGAAGTCATTTATTTCTACCGCGAAAACGAAGCCAGCATTTTTTATGCTAAAATACAGGTAAATCTCTGTTTTCGGCGAAACATGCAAGTTGGGCGCCCCTGCGGGAAATGAAAAGTGTTACATTATTGAAAAGAAATGGATAAGTAAGTCGAAAAAATACTTATTGTATGTATGTGTCCCAAAGCCATACCAGACAATATCAAACACTTTCAACAAGCGGAACCCGAACATTATTTTGATTATACAAACTGGCGACTTAAAATTTGCATCTGGTGACTATATTTCTTCAGTTAGTCGCCAAAAGGCGACCTAACGATTTTTTTAATTTCGAGCCCTGATGCAGTTCTTAATTCATAGTTCTAAACTCTTAGTTCTTAAATGTACTGGTACTAGATTTCTTATCTACTCACCAAATACTGAATTGCAATTTGAACACCAAATTCTTTTTGCTTTAGGTTCCACTACTTTTACCAGGTAACCACAATCATGACCTGGGCACCATCTTATCAAAGGATGACACTAACAAGCAAGACAAAAAAAAATAAGATTAACATTCAACAAATAAAACACCAGCCTGCTTATCTTATGCCCACTCTTTGTGACCTATAATGCAGCACCCCAAGCTGCGACCATTTTGGTCGCCATGGGAAGTAGAAAAAATATTTCACGGCCAAAACTCTGGTGAAAGTCGCCAATTGGCAACCAACAGATTAAAAGAGAAACTTAGTTGAAAACTTATCAATAATAGGACAAATTTAATCAATGGTACAAACAGCAGCATCACCTGAAAGTGTCTTCCTCTTTTCCCCTGTCGTTGCTTAGAAACTCGACATGAATACGTAAACTTGCTGTAGCAAAGTTAAGTGTAGAAAACCTGCCATTTGGCGCATTAGCCCTTCCTGTAATATGTCATGAAGCATCCTCCCCTTCACTTTTTTTGGCAACATGTAATATGTCATGAAGTGTCCTCCCCTTCATTTTTTTTTTGGCACCTGAATTTTTTTTATGGTGACCATTTTAATATTTAAGGTCGCCAAAAGGCGACTTTTTGAAAAAAAGTGAGCTTGAACCGCTGTAATGTACTATACATTATTGACCTGGACTGAATGAAGATCACTAGCTTCACATGTCAGCTTCTTGTCTGGTATAATCATGTAAAATTACTGTGAAACCAAGAAAACTGTGAGCACCAGAACTATTTATGGAATGTTACAGTGCAGCAAGGAAAAAACCAATAATTTAATAGGCATGAGAAAAACGAAAAATTACAAATTAACAGCAACAAAGTAATTATTAGATTTGTGGTTTTGAGGTTTGTTTGGTCTGTGTCCTGAACTTAATCATGATTGGTCAGTACATAATAGACTTGTCAGAATCAAATCTGAGTGTTCACAGGTTTTTTGACTGACACACAGTATTTGTTTCGGAAAATACATGTATTTACTAGTAAATTACATCACAAAATGAGAAACAAAAATGTTATTCTGTTTCTTTCAGCCATATGTTATCACACTTACAGATTAAAGCAGTCATTTGATCATAGAGCTTGATTTACCTTTACTTCATCATTGAAAAGAAATTGTCTATATTTTTCTCGCACAGGTCCATTTTTAAGTATTTTTAGAGCCATTTCTTCTCCAATTAATAGATTACAGTTCATACACTCAATACCTGAAAAACAAAGGATAGTCTTCTATAAATTACTTGCCAATTTAAAAAGAACTATGAACAAATCAAATCTCTGACCCCAAATGCTATCAACCCAAAACATTTTGTAGTGCAGGCAGGATAACACCAAAAGCCACAAAGGGACCTCTTGAAATTCAGGAGGTGAACTCCAGTCTAAATTAGGTGCTTTAAAATAATTTACTATACAGGTTACACAATTGCTGGGTGCTAGAAGTGGTAACAGTGACAGTATTTGATCCTACTTGAAAGCAGCTTCTGCTACACCTGTGTAATTACTAATTATGAAATTTATAGAATAGTAAGGCATTCTAGTGGAAAGAGTTAGTCTATTTAGCAATTGGATAATATAACAAGCTAATGATTTTTATCACATACAGAAATCAAAAGCACAATAGAAACACAATTTTTAACCAATTAGCTCACATATTTTGCTTGGACTATTTAATACAGTTTCGACAAACACAGCTGTATTGTTGGGATACAACTGTAGGTGGCTGTTTTTGCCATCTTTTTCCCAAAGAACAGATGAATAGCTTGACACAGAAGTCAGCTGAGATCATGAAGCACGTATATGTAGATGGTGATTGTCACTGAGTCAGTCTGCTGCTCTTGACAACCCTATATAAATCTACCAGTAGTTCAAAACTTCATCTAAATCCTCTTTACAGGCACTTTGAAAATGCAAGGAAGCAGCTGTCATTTTGTCAACAAGCACACACAGTGGAAAATCCAGACCTTGAGCTAGGGAGGGGGGGGCTTTTGATTTACTTGCCTTGTTGGCTTTTCTCCCTTCTGTCATTTTTTAAGGGGGAGAGGCAGGCCCCCCCGGGCACCTCCCCTAGATCCGCCACTACACACTGCTACCCTACTCACTATTTATACCGTACAACAGAATAGATGCATGCAGGGGTAGAGTAGCCAATCAGAGAATGGTATTTGGCGATAGAACACCAGTAGATTTTTACTTATCTAAGACTCAATAGAAACACAGGGCTAGTATGAGAGAATTTACATTTTGATGATCAAAGTATAAAAGGTTTTTTTTCTTTTTCCATCATGGTATATTTTTCTAAAACAAATACAAAATGTGTCCTCTGTATTTCTATTGAGTTACAGAAACACTTGACTGTGTGAAACTTTGGGAGAACATGAAAAAGTTATAAAAACACTTGCATATCCGCTCATGATTCCACAGCATTTCTTGTTCTCCCCAGCTTCCACTCATCCTTCTATAACACGACAGAAACATGGAACATGTTTCCTATTTTCCAAATAATGTTGTCTTTAATTATTATAAATACTTGACTAAACATCTAAAAAGTACAAACCAGATGATAAACCGATCTTTAGTTGGTTGATACAATACAACATCCAGCAATCATCACAGAATGAATGACCACAGGAAGCACTTGTTGTGTTGGACTTTGCACTACGCTGAAAGCACACTGGACAGTAGAATGATCTTGACGTCTGTAGGGTGGGACAGACAGACAGTACTATGTTAGACGTTTTTGAGTCATTGTGACATGTTTTTACTATTCACCATCAAGGTGGGACAGGCACTATGGCCTAATGATCAGTGCACTGAACTGATAAAAAGGGCTGAGTTTAATCCCTGGGGTATTGTGCTGCATTCCGGAGCAAGACACTTTCTTTTCACAGTGCCTCTCTTCACCCAGGATTATTAATAAATACTAACAAATTTAATGCTGTAATCCTGTAATGGATTAGTAACCCACCAAGGAGGAAATAGATATACTTATTCTTCAGAAGTCACCTTATGTAACAGAAACTGGGACAGGATCTGGCAAGATAGAACACTTAGTATGGTATTGATGATGCAGTCTTAACCTAACCATCAAAGCATGGCATATTTCCTCAACCATCAATTAAGAAGAGGAAAATGAATTTGAGTTTAATGAGAATGGCATCTGATGTGAAGTATATATGAAATAATTCATATTTGAACTGCGGTTGTGGATCAATTTCACTCCTCACGGGAGATATGAACTCAACAAATCGACCTCGCTCCCAATGTGTGGCTTCATAGCTCAGTTGGTAGAGCATCGTACCGGTATTGCGGAGGTCATGGGTTCGAATCCCGTCGAAGCCCTGATTTTTTTCAGGCTTCTTCTTTCCAATTGCTTAAATTGCTTAAATCTTCACCGAGAATGGCATCTGCTAAATACTTTGAAATTCTTTATTTCATATTATATCGCTAGCTCTGTGAGTGGACAAGATGCACCAAATCCTGTGCTATGGCTGGCTACCTGCTGCATTCAGCAAGAAACATTCCTACAAAAGCCATTATTAAAGTGAAAAATTCATCACTGACAGTAATTTTCCAATTTAAGCAATTGTAAAGAAGAAGCCTGAAAAAAATCAGGACTTCAATGGGATTCGAACCCGTGACCTATGCAATACCAGTGTGATGCTCTACCAACTGAGCTATAAAGCCACGCATGGGAGCGAGGTCAATTACTGTTATGGTAACAATAAATCCTTTATTGACCAAGCTTGTCTGGTCAAAATGGCTAGATATTGGCCTTGTTCTAGCTTTTTTGTGAGTTTACGGCCATGCAAAATAATTATTAGGTCTTTATGCAGCCATTTTGACCTCATTTTTGGTCAATAACCTGTAGTATTATAAACTTAATACTTACAGCTGGAACAACAGGGTTTTCTGGAATTATTCTTCCCTCAACAAGCAGCCCAACAGGATCAACTCGGTGCCTGTGAAATAAGACAAGGTATTGGAGAATTCTCGTCTGCAAGACTACATGTAGATGGCTTATCGGACAAGACTTACATCTCTGTCTAGCTCCTGTAGCATGGAACATTACACTGGGGCATAACCACTGCTGTCAAACTGACATGTCAGACTCCAGGTTCGAGTGTCGACTGTATCACTGGGCAAGGCATTTTTCACTCACAGTACCCTTCTCTGCCCAGGCATATAAATGGATGCCGGTGAATTTAATGTTGGGGGGTAACCCTGCAATGGACTAGCATTCCAACCAGGGAGGAGTAGAAACACTCCTAGTAAATAATGCAACAGAAACTGGGAAAGGTCCAATGGTATGAGCCAAATACACCCTGCCCAGACTGGATTTTGCTTGATGTTGGGGTCTTCTTGAACACCCCCTTGGCCCCTGGGGGATTGGTTCCTATGGGAACAAATAGCTACACTCTTACACCTACACCTTACAAGTATTTCCCATTGAGACAATTTGAAAATAGCACAATTGCAACAAACAGTAACTGATCAAGCTTATTAATTTTCATGGAATTTATTTACAAAACATTATTTGAAAAAAATATATAAAATTAGTAGATATACACTGATTCACATTGGCAGATATACCAAGCATTACGTAACTTACTGTAGAGAGGGAAACCGTTTCATTGTTTAATGTGCTTCGAGTTAATTATTAAACATTGAAAAATGTCATCACCAGCTGGGCTGCATACAGTTCCGGGTTTAATTGCATGTATTTACCAACGCAATGCGCGCACGTTTTTACCTTTCCAAGATCTTCTCCGTATTCCAGTCGTGTTGAATCAGCAGGATTCTGGCCACAGATTCCGATACCTTGAAAAACATTTAACAAATCATTACGCTCGTAACACAAATGAAGATTTCTTTACGTTCACAACTGAACCGTGACGTCTGGTTCGTGCATTGTCGAGAGCCATCATGGAATTACGAAAGTAGTTTCAGGTGGTTCTAAAGAGATCTCACCTTTATCTCTTGACAGATCTTAGCCACTAAAGAATCAAATATTTCCTGAGCCTCACTGGAATCAATAATCACGAATTCAAAACTTTCAGGGTCTTCTTCTTTGTCTGAAGCCATTCCTTCGTCCTCGTCTCCATATTTGTAGTAATAGTCATCGTCGTCTTCATCCTCATCATATTCGCTCGATTCGGGATCTGCGGAGTCCTGTGACTCTAGATCGACCGTAGACATCTTAAACCTTCGACAAGCTCTACAGAGAACTATAAAAACATGGGTAAACAACTTACTATTAACCTCGAAAAATTGAAAAAGCTCGTCTTTCTCATAGTGTGAAGTAGTAGACGTACAGTAGAGCAGTTGTTGGGGTGATGTCATTGACCAAATTTGGCCATGTTGGCCTAATATAGAACTCGGGGAGACTGGTCACTGCCATAAGCAAAAAGCCGCCATATTTGATTTATATCTTGGCTGAAATATCCCAAAACTTCGAAGATTTCCTAAATTTTTAACGCTTTCCTTGGCGCTTTGCCATATTTTCTAGATCAGTGAACCATGAGTTGACATTTGGTATATTTCAGACGCCTCAGATCTGTACTACGTTTTACTTGTGTGCGTGAAGGAGATCGCCAGTGGACTTTTGGACCCAAAAAGGATGAGTTCTTTTACGGGGAAGTTTCGAGAATATCCCACCATTTCGGCGGACAATTTCGAAAAAGAAAACCTTGACAGTTTGGCGTTTTTCCTTTCCCACTGTCATAAAGGTACGCATTATTTTAGTTATTATACTGTATGTTTGGGTCGTCGTCTGGGCTCAAATGGGACATTCATAGTCAATAGTTCCTTAGAGTATTTTAGTGTAGTTTTAAACACGATGTGCCTAGGAAGACCATGTAAAATGATACGATTTCGTGCATAAATAAAGATTGATGATGATTGATGATGATGATGATTCAAAAAAATCCGACCCCCCCCCCCCCTCCCCCCTATGGAAGGGCAGATTCCGACACCCTAGTTTTTTGTTGTCGGAACCTTTGTAGTTTGCATCCGAGAGGTTCAGGCTCTGTGTCAGAGGTTGCCTTCCATAGGGGAGGGGCAGATTTTTTTTGGAATGTTCCAATCTCACACTTGTGACTTAGAAAAAGTTTGCAAGGCCATGTTATTAAAGTTTAGTGACGTCCATTATACAGACTCTTAAAATTCTGCTGACAAAGTACAGAAAGAACCTGTTGCTCCATCTTTTATATCATGCAGCAAAAGACAAATTTTCTTTGTAAAAAATGTTCTTTTTATTCTGTTCTTTTCTTCTTAGATCATATGTCTGGATTGGATTCGGCTGCGCTACACCACAGATTTATGTCCAGGTGCAGCTGTACAGTTGTGCATTTGTGTTTCACTTATAAATATTACGCTTAGAGTTAGTGCTTTGTGTCATGTGCGTGTACCAATGGTAGAACTATATATATGTTCTCCCACCTCCACCATTCTGCTGTTGACCTTTAGCCTGTGTTACAGCTGTCCTCTCCAAAAGGAGGGAAATTAGAGAGCCTCCTCTTTTTCTCCTTAAAGAATTCCTGAAATTTTCAACTTGGTGTCTGAAGTACTCCTACTCCTATACATGTAAATGTAGGAACTTATACTAGAGACAAATTATCCAACACCGAATTTATATTAGAAGATGATTTATCCATCTCAAATGATTTAACCTTCTGGGATGGATAACTTGGCTAAGTATAAATCCAGTGTTTAGATGAATTATGTGGCCAAATATTGTCGTCAGTTGATGAGTCTGTCAGCACGTCTCCAACAACAACAACAACTTTATTGACCCTTACACTTGACAGAAATTAAATTAACATGAAATAAGAATTAAAACTGAAAGGGTGTTGGCTTCCTAAAATAACTGAAAAGTTTTAACAAGGCTAGAAAGCCAAATTACATATAATAAAATAATTACAATAATTATATTAGGGTCGGAACACACACGTACACACGCATACACACACATAAAATAACTATACATATCCAAGATCAGTTGAAGAGAAATTTAGCCACATAATTCGTCTACTACACTGTAGTAAACATCGGATCTATACCTACACCATGTAGATGAGTTATCCATCCTAGGCAGACAAATGGCCCATCTCAGACATGTAATTCATCTTAGATGGATCATTTTTTCCTAATACAAATTTGGCCAATGTAACTTTCCAGTTTGGTCCCTGAAGAATTCTCCCAAACCTCAACAGCTAGGTACATTTTATGCAATATCCCATCCTAGACAAACTTCCACCTCTTTTGTTTACAACAGTTTTTCTTTTCTTTTCCTCTCAACAGCAAAAATGTGTTTCTCTACTGCTCAGAAACATCAGAAAATTTGTTGATGTGCAATCCATTATACAGTCATCTCAAAAATTATATTGTTAGTACTATAATATATTGGATGTTATGATCTATGATTATATTTGTACACTACATGTAGGTCTATTTGCTATAAGGCTTAGGAAACAAAAGGCGGTTGTAATGAAAGTGAATCTTTTGCCTTAATTAGTTAATAATCTACATGTATGCCTCAAAGCTAGATGTAAGTTAGAATTCTCATAGACTCAGCTTCACCTACTGTATTAATACGTAATATATTTTACAATATAACCAATGATAGACTATTGACAGGGAAACGTTAGAATGTCAGGAGGATTTTTCGATGTTTCTATGTTTCTACATAGCAAAAGTCACATTACAAAACAGGTTTTGAATGGCACCTGATACTATTTTATTTGGTGTCGATACATGCACATGTATACTGTATGTATAAAACAATACAGTGAATTTTGTCTCATCATTTTAGCGCAGTATACCATTGGAGCAGCAGACCATTATTCCACTCATTGATGACAAGACCAATAAGGTAGAGCAAGACTTTTGCTGAGTTCCATTAACATGCATTTTAGTGTCAGACTTACATGTACATGTTGTAAACTTATTGTAAAAGAGAAAAAAACTAGAAACTGTAGAGTTAAAGAAACATGAGTGGAAGCTTGTGAGAACTTAGAAATGCTGTGGTAATACAGCCATGGACAAGTTCTTCTGTAGCATAATTATTTTGAGTTTGCTACCTAAGCTTCCAACTTGATTTTTTTTTCAATTTTCCTCAAAATGTACAATGCAATTATCTTACGGTGTAGCTTGCTTACACCATCATGCTTGTGTTAGTTCTTTGCTTCTGGAGAAATTAAGACAGAACTACTGCATCTTGTAACATGCACTTTACAGTGTGTTTTGTAAGTTTCCCCTACAATGTACTTAACTGTAGTTGATAATATTCCTTTACCTCTGTCACCTCTCTGTTGAATAATTGTTTTTAAGTGAAGTGGTTCATTGTTGTGTAATTTCCACAGCAAAGTTCAATTTGTGTAACGCTGTTACCTGCTGGACATTGTGTTGGATCAGTCATGTGAGTATGTTCTGTATATATTAGGAACAAACAAAATTAGAAAAACATATAACATACAATGCAGTTTATTGGAACATAAGGGAGCGATGACAACTGCAGTGTCAGAAAAAAACTAGTGCACAAATTCAACAAATTATGTTTTACATGTGTATACTAGTCCAAAGCTTTTAGCTAGATAGACAGTTATGTAAAAGTGTTTAGGTTCAATAAAGTTGTTGTTGTTGTTGTTGTTGTAAAGCTCTTAGTGCAGGAAGACCTGCTATACAGGCTAATGCCTACTTTTAAATAATTTGCTGTATGTTGCCTTACACAGTGTAAATTGTTCATTTCAACAGATCCTACAGCACATTTTAGTTGCCCACTTTTAAATCCTGTAATAGTTAGCCTGTCTAGCTGGTATTTTAAATGGTGTCAGGCACTGCATCCATGTATTGCATTGGCTGCCTATGATCAATGATGTTATATACATGTATCTATCTACTGTACAGTGTAGTAGTGTACAATAATAATTACATATATTCTTAAATAATCTGTCATTACTACATTTCTTAGGTTCTTATTTGAAGGTCCACATGGAAATGTTCTTTACACAGGTAATTTAAAGTTGCCATAGTCGTACTGAACAGGTCTGCAATTTACTGGTCTGTAATTTTAAGGATGCAGAAGCCAAAAATTGCAGTTGTATAGTAGGCCTTCACTTTCAAGTCTGAACGTATCAACATGAAGAATACACACATTTGTTTCTTTTTTGAGCAAAGTTATTATATGCAGTTGAATTGGAAATTTTGTAAAACTTTTGTAGCTTTTCAGTAGTTAAATGACATATGATGCTTTATGCTAATTAGTAATTACGTGTAAAATTTTAGTAATTAATAGTTCTGTACTTTATACAATGTATCTGGTTTTGACAATGGCAGGTGATTTCCGATTAGCAAGAGGTGATGTGAAGAGGATATCATTCTTTCATGCTAATGGAAGGTTTGTTTTATTTTTAGTATTGCTTACAAAATAACAAAAAAAAAACAACCATCAAACTGTTGAATGATTACTTTTTACATGCTTGGTTCTGTCATCCTTTATAAGTTAGAGAAACTTCTGAAATTCAACCCCAGAAAATTCCCCACTGATGACGACATTGCTCTTTACACTGTACTGTATAATGTACCGTGATCTGTGCTATGTCTCTGTTGAAAATTGACTACCACAAACTAATCAGAGACAACAATGTGTTCCTTTCATGCTGATTAGTCATCCATGTGGAATTTTCTGTCTTGAATCTTAGCCTTTCTTCTGATAGTATGTGATCTGAAAAAAATTGCTAGTTTTGAGTTACAATGTTTTAATCGACAGTAGTTTGACAACAGGTAAATGTAAAAATTGTAAATGTAAATATTATTAATTTTTATTAATAGTTACTAAGACTTATACCAACACCACAATAACAAAAACAAAACACAACAAAACCAATAAAAGCAAAGAAACAACGACAACAACTTAACCCTTTCACCACCAGTGGCCACTTATAGATTTTACTCTGTCTAACGCCAGATGATTTTACTCGTCAAAGGGAGACCCCTGGTGGTGAAAGGGTTAATATTCCAAGTAAACAGTTAGCCTAGTAACTGCTTCACAAATAAGCAAGGTTAGTGCATTGAAATGGGAATGAAAATCTTACAAACCCGACTTGGTAGTGAATTTGTCTTTGGTAAGCAAAACGTTGTGTCAATGTAAATGCTCTTGATATCTTTAATGCTGAAAGAGTGAAAGGGAACACTGTGATTATTTTACCTAAAATGTATGCATTAAAACTTAAAAAAAAGCTCTCAGTCTATACATCATAGAATTCAATGAAAATTTATTTCCTGGAGACTGTATAGTACTGGAGATATTCTTGTATTTTGCCTAGTCTAAAAATGTACAAGATAAAACTTTAAATTTGGCCTTTTATATGAGATGCAACTACCTTGGATGACAGACTGTTTACATGTACAGTACTCGAGAGGAAACTATCAAATATTAAATCGGATAGTTAGTTTTAAATATGTTACAAATGAAGTTCATGAAATTTAGCTGATTAGATATAAAATAATGTAATTGGCAATTTTTTTTTTTAAAAAAAAACATTGTTTCAACTCTACTCTGAATTCAAGACATAGGTACAGCTGTATCATTGAAGACCTAGGGAGGAGCAGCGTGTCCAAATAGTTTAGGGCACTGGTGTTGTAATCCTGATGTCTCGGGTTCACTCGAGGCCATCACCCTGTCACTAGTGGGAGTTGTTTCTCGGTAGCCCCGAGTTTAAATCCTCGGTCGTGTTTTGTAAATAGCCAACTGGCCCGACTCCTGCCAACGACACTGTAAAGCTGTGTGTTGCATTCATTTGAAATATTTGCTTCCTTTGTTTCAGTGGCATGCTTGTAAACTAGCCAAGCTTAGTGCTTGTATAGCTAGTAACTTATAAATAATATTTACATTTACATTTTTATATTTACCTGTAGTCAAACTACTGTAGATTAAAACATTGTAACTCAAAACAAGCTATTTTTTTCAGATCACATACTATCAGAAGAGAGGCTAAGATTCAACACAGAAAATTCCACACGGATGATTTAATCAGCATGAAAGAAACACATTGTTGTCTCTGATTAGTTCGTGGTAGTCAATTTTCAACAGAGACATTGCACAGATCACTGTACATACACATACAGTACAGTCTAAAGAGCAATGTCTTCATCAGTGGGGAATTTTCTGGGGTTGAATTTCAGAAGTTTTTATAAAGGATGATAGAACCAAGCATGTAAAAGTAAGCATTCAACAGTTTGATGGTTGTTTTTTTTATTATTTTGTAACAATACTAAAAATAAAACAAACCTTCCATTAGCATGAAAGAATGATATCCTCTTCACATCACCTCTTGCTAATCGGAAATCACCTGCCATTGTCAAAACCAGATACATTGTATAAAGTACAGAACTATAAATTAATACTAAAATTTTACATGTAATTACTAATTAGCATAAATCATCATATGTCATTTAACTACTGAAAAGCTACAAAAGTTACAAAATTTCCAATTCAATTGCATATAATAATTTTGTTCAAAAAAGAAACAAATGTATGTATTCTTCATGTTGATCTGTTCAGAATATTACATGACACCTTGAAAGTAAAGGCCTACTATACAACTGCAATTTTGGGCTTCAACATCCTTAAAATTACAGAACAGTAAATTGTAGACCTGTTCAGTACGCAGCAACTTTAAATTACCTGTGTAAAGAACATTTCCATGTGGACCTTCAAATAAGAACCTAAGAGATGTAGTAATGACAGATTATTTAAGAATGTATGTAATTATTATTGTACACTACTACACTGTACAGTAGATCTACATAACATCATTGATCATAGGCAGCCAATACAATACATGGATGCAGTGCCTGACAGCATTTAAAATACCAGCTAGACAGGCTAATTATTACAGGATTTAACAAGTGGGCATCTAAAATGTGCTATAGGATCTGCTGAAATGAACAATTTACACTGTGTAAGGCAACATACAGCAAATTATTTAAAAGTAGGCATTAGCCTGTATAGCAGGTCTTCCTGCACTAAGAGCTTTACAACAACAACAACAACAACAACTTTATTGAACCTAAACACTTTTACATAACTGTCTATCTAGCTAAAAGCTTTGGACTAGTATACACATGTAAAAACATAATTTGTTGAATTTGTGCACTAGTTTTTTTCTGACACTGCAGTTGTCATCGCTCCCTTATGTTCCAATAAACTGCATTGTATGTTATATGTTTTTCTAATTTTGTTTGTTCCTAATATATACAGAACATACTCACATGACTGATCCAACACAATGTCCAGCAGGTAACAGCGTTACACAAATGAACTTTGCTGTGGAATTACACAACAATGAACCACTTCACTTAAAAACAATTATTCAACAGAGAGGTGACAGAGGTAAAGGAATATTATCAACTACAGTTAAGTACATTGTAGGGGAAACTTACAAAACACACTGTAAGTGCATGTTACAAGATGCAGTAGTTCTGTCTTAATTTCTCCAGAAGCAAAGAACTAACACAAGCATGATGGTGTAAGCAAGCTACACGTAAGATAATTGCATTGTACATTTTGAGGAAAATTGAAAAAAAAAATCAAGTTGGAAGCTTAGGTCAGCAAACTCAAAATAATTATGCTACA
Organism: Platygyra sinensis; assembly: GCA_019787425.1. NCBI lineage: Eukaryota > Metazoa > Cnidaria > Anthozoa > Scleractinia > Merulinidae > Platygyra > Platygyra sinensis. Next base: position 23,039 of record JAHPZR010037798.1, read on the forward strand.
GAAGAACTTGTCCATGGCTGTCTTACCACAGCATTTCTAAGTTCTCACAAGCTTCCACTCATGGTTTCTTTACACTCTACAGTTTCTAGTTTTTTTCTCTTTTACAATAAGTTTACAACATGTACATGTAAGTCTGACACTAAAATGCATGTTAATGGAACTCAGCAAAAAGTCTTGCTCTACCTTATTGGTCTTGTCATCATGAGTGGAATAATGGTCTGCTGCTCCAATGGTATTACTGCGCTAAAATGATGAGACAAAATTCACTGTATTGTTTTATACATACAGTTATTACATGTGCATGTATCGACACCAAATAAAATAGTATCAGGTGCCATTCAAAACCTGTTTTGTTAATGTGACTTTTGCTATGTAGAAAACATAGAAACATCGAAAAAATCCTCCTGACATTCTAACGTTTCCCTGTCAATAGTCTATCATTGGTTATATTGTAAAATATATTACGTATAATACAGTAAGGTGAAGCTGAGTCTATGAGAATTCTAACTTACATCTAGCTTTGAGGCATACATGTAGATTATTAACTAATTAAGGCAAAAGATTCACTTTCATTACAACCGCCTTTTGTTTCCTAAGCCTTATAGCAAATAGACCTACATGTAGTGTACAAATATAATCATAGATCATAACATCCAATATATTATAGTACTAACAATATAATTTTTGAGATGACTGTATAATGGAATTGCACATCAACAAATTTTCTGATGTTTCTGAGCAGTAGAGGAAACACATTTTGCTGTTGAGAGGAAAAGAAAAGAAAAACTGTTGTAAACCAAAAGAGGTGGAAGTTTGTCTAGGATGGGATATTGCATAAAATGTACCTAGCTGTTGAGGTTGGGAGAATTCTTCAGGGACCAAACTGGAAAGTTACATTGGCCAAATTGTATTAGGAAAAAATGATCCATCTAAGATGAATTACATGTCTGAGATGGGCCATTTGTCTGCCTAGGATGGATAACTCATCTACATGGTGTAGGTATAGATCCGATGTTTACTAAGTGTAGTAGACGAATTATGTGGCTAAATTTCTCTTCAACTGATCTTGGATATGTATAGTTATTTTATGTGTGTGTATGCGTGTGTACGTGTGTGTTCCGACCCTAATATAATTATTGTAATTATTTTATTATATGTAATTTGGCTTTCTAGCCTTGTTAACTTTTCAGTTATTTTAGGAAGCCAACACCCTTTCAGTTTTAATTCTTATTTCATGTTAATTTAATTTCTGTCAAGTGTAAGGGTCAATAAAGTTGTTGTTGTTGTTGGAGACGTGCTGACAGACTCATCAACTGACGACAATATTTGGCCACATAATTCATCTAAACACTGGATTTATACTTAGCCAAGTTATCCATCCCAGAAGGTTAAATCATTTGAGATGGATAAATCATCTTCTAATATAAATTCGGTGTTGGATAATTTGTCTCTAGTATAAGTTCCTACATTTACATGTATAGGAGTAGGAGTACTTCAGACACCAAGTTGAAAATTTCAGGAATTCTTTAAGGAGAAAAAGAGGAGGCTCTCTAATTTCCCTCCTTTTGGAGAGGACAGCTGTAACACAGGCTAAAGGTCAACAGCAGAATGGTGGAGGTGGGAGAACATATATATAGTTCTACCATTGGTACACGCACATGACACAAAGCACTAACTCTAAGCGTAATATTTATAAGTGAAACACAAATGCACAACTGTACAGCTGCACCTGGACATAAATCTGTGGTGTAGCGCAGCCGAATCCAATCCAGACATATGATCTAAGAAGAAAAGAACAGAATAAAAAGAACATTTTTTACAAAGAAAATTTGTCTTTTGCTGCATGATATAAAAGATGGAGCAACAGGTTCTTTCTGTACTTTGTCAGCAGAATTTTAAGAGTCTGTATAATGGACGTCACTAAACTTTAATAACATGGCCTTGCAAACTTTTTCTAAGTCACAAGTGTGAGATTGGAACATTCCAAAAAAAATCTGCCCCTCCCCTATGGAAGGCAACCTCTGACACAGAGCCTGAACCTCTCGGATGCAAACTACAAAGGTTCCGACAACAAAAAACTAGGGTGTCGGAATCTGCCCTTCCATAGGGGGGAGGGGGGGGGGGGGTCGGATTTTTTTGAATCATCATCATCATCAATCATCATCAATCTTTATTTATGCACGAAATCGTATCATTTTACATGGTCTTCCTAGGCACATCGTGTTTAAAACTACACTAAAATACTCTAAGGAACTATTGACTATGAATGTCCCATTTGAGCCCAGACGACGACCCAAACATACAGTATAATAACTAAAATAATGCGTACCTTTATGACAGTGGGAAAGGAAAAACGCCAAACTGTCAAGGTTTTCTTTTTCGAAATTGTCCGCCGAAATGGTGGGATATTCTCGAAACTTCCCCGTAAAAGAACTCATCCTTTTTGGGTCCAAAAGTCCACTGGCGATCTCCTTCACGCACACAAGTAAAACGTAGTACAGATCTGAGGCGTCTGAAATATACCAAATGTCAACTCATGGTTCACTGATCTAGAAAATATGGCAAAGCGCCAAGGAAAGCGTTAAAAATTTAGGAAATCTTCGAAGTTTTGGGATATTTCAGCCAAGATATAAATCAAATATGGCGGCTTTTTGCTTATGGCAGTGACCAGTCTCCCCGAGTTCTATATTAGGCCAACATGGCCAAATTTGGTCAATGACATCACCCCAACAACTGCTCTACTGTACGTCTACTACTTCACACTATGAGAAAGACGAGCTTTTTCAATTTTTCGAGGTTAATAGTAAGTTGTTTACCCATGTTTTTATAGTTCTCTGTAGAGCTTGTCGAAGGTTTAAGATGTCTACGGTCGATCTAGAGTCACAGGACTCCGCAGATCCCGAATCGAGCGAATATGATGAGGATGAAGACGACGATGACTATTACTACAAATATGGAGACGAGGACGAAGGAATGGCTTCAGACAAAGAAGAAGACCCTGAAAGTTTTGAATTCGTGATTATTGATTCCAGTGAGGCTCAGGAAATATTTGATTCTTTAGTGGCTAAGATCTGTCAAGAGATAAAGGTGAGATCTCTTTAGAACCACCTGAAACTACTTTCGTAATTCCATGATGGCTCTCGACAATGCACGAACCAGACGTCACGGTTCAGTTGTGAACGTAAAGAAATCTTCATTTGTGTTACGAGCGTAATGATTTGTTAAATGTTTTTCAAGGTATCGGAATCTGTGGCCAGAATCCTGCTGATTCAACACGACTGGAATACGGAGAAGATCTTGGAAAGGTAAAAACGTGCGCGCATTGCGTTGGTAAATACATGCAATTAAACCCGGAACTGTATGCAGCCCAGCTGGTGATGACATTTTTCAATGTTTAATAATTAACTCGAAGCACATTAAACAATGAAACGGTTTCCCTCTCTACAGTAAGTTACGTAATGCTTGGTATATCTGCCAATGTGAATCAGTGTATATCTACTAATTTTATATATTTTTTTCAAATAATGTTTTGTAAATAAATTCCATGAAAATTAATAAGCTTGATCAGTTACTGTTTGTTGCAATTGTGCTATTTTCAAATTGTCTCAATGGGAAATACTTGTAAGGTGTAGGTGTAAGAGTGTAGCTATTTGTTCCCATAGGAACCAATCCCCCAGGGGCCAAGGGGGTGTTCAAGAAGACCCCAACATCAAGCAAAATCCAGTCTGGGCAGGGTGTATTTGGCTCATACCATTGGACCTTTCCCAGTTTCTGTTGCATTATTTACTAGGAGTGTTTCTACTCCTCCCTGGTTGGAATGCTAGTCCATTGCAGGGTTACCCCCCAACATTAAATTCACCGGCATCCATTTATATGCCTGGGCAGAGAAGGGTACTGTGAGTGAAAAATGCCTTGCCCAGTGATACAGTCGACACTCGAACCTGGAGTCTGACATGTCAGTTTGACAGCAGTGGTTATGCCCCAGTGTAATGTTCCATGCTACAGGAGCTAGACAGAGATGTAAGTCTTGTCCGATAAGCCATCTACATGTAGTCTTGCAGACGAGAATTCTCCAATACCTTGTCTTATTTCACAGGCACCGAGTTGATCCTGTTGGGCTGCTTGTTGAGGGAAGAATAATTCCAGAAAACCCTGTTGTTCCAGCTGTAAGTATTAAGTTTATAATACTACAGGTTATTGACCAAAAATGAGGTCAAAATGGCTGCATAAAGACCTAATAATTATTTTGCATGGCCGTAAACTCACAAAAAAGCTAGAACAAGGCCAATATCTAGCCATTTTGACCAGACAAGCTTGGTCAATAAAGGATTTATTGTTACCATAACAGTAATTGACCTCGCTCCCATGCGTGGCTTTATAGCTCAGTTGGTAGAGCATCACACTGGTATTGCATAGGTCACGGGTTCGAATCCCATTGAAGTCCTGATTTTTTTCAGGCTTCTTCTTTACAATTGCTTAAATTGGAAAATTACTGTCAGTGATGAATTTTTCACTTTAATAATGGCTTTTGTAGGAATGTTTCTTGCTGAATGCAGCAGGTAGCCAGCCATAGCACAGGATTTGGTGCATCTTGTCCACTCACAGAGCTAGCGATATAATATGAAATAAAGAATTTCAAAGTATTTAGCAGATGCCATTCTCGGTGAAGATTTAAGCAATTTAAGCAATTGGAAAGAAGAAGCCTGAAAAAAATCAGGGCTTCGACGGGATTCGAACCCATGACCTCCGCAATACCGGTACGATGCTCTACCAACTGAGCTATGAAGCCACACATTGGGAGCGAGGTCGATTTGTTGAGTTCATATCTCCCGTGAGGAGTGAAATTGATCCACAACCGCAGTTCAAATATGAATTATTTCATATATACTTCACATCAGATGCCATTCTCATTAAACTCAAATTCATTTTCCTCTTCTTAATTGATGGTTGAGGAAATATGCCATGCTTTGATGGTTAGGTTAAGACTGCATCATCAATACCATACTAAGTGTTCTATCTTGCCAGATCCTGTCCCAGTTTCTGTTACATAAGGTGACTTCTGAAGAATAAGTATATCTATTTCCTCCTTGGTGGGTTACTAATCCATTACAGGATTACAGCATTAAATTTGTTAGTATTTATTAATAATCCTGGGTGAAGAGAGGCACTGTGAAAAGAAAGTGTCTTGCTCCGGAATGCAGCACAATACCCCAGGGATTAAACTCAGCCCTTTTTATCAGTTCAGTGCACTGATCATTAGGCCATAGTGCCTGTCCCACCTTGATGGTGAATAGTAAAAACATGTCACAATGACTCAAAAAACGTCTAACATAGTACTGTCTGTCTGTCCCACCCTACAGACGTCAAGATCATTCTACTGTCCAGTGTGCTTTCAGCGTAGTGCAAAGTCCAACACAACAAGTGCTTCCTGTGGTCATTCATTCTGTGATGATTGCTGGATGTTGTATTGTATCAACCAACTAAAGATCGGTTTATCATCTGGTTTGTACTTTTTAGATGTTTAGTCAAGTATTTATAATAATTAAAGACAACATTATTTGGAAAATAGGAAACATGTTCCATGTTTCTGTCGTGTTATAGAAGGATGAGTGGAAGCTGGGGAGAACAAGAAATGCTGTGGAATCATGAGCGGATATGCAAGTGTTTTTATAACTTTTTCATGTTCTCCCAAAGTTTCACACAGTCAAGTGTTTCTGTAACTCAATAGAAATACAGAGGACACATTTTGTATTTGTTTTAGAAAAATATACCATGATGGAAAAAGAAAAAAACCTTTTATACTTTGATCATCAAAATGTAAATTCTCTCATACTAGCCCTGTGTTTCTATTGAGTCTTAGATAAGTAAAAATCTACTGGTGTTCTATCGCCAAATACCATTCTCTGATTGGCTACTCTACCCCTGCATGCATCTATTCTGTTGTACGGTATAAATAGTGAGTAGGGTAGCAGTGTGTAGTGGCGGATCTAGGGGAGGTGCCCGGGGGGGCCTGCCTCTCCCCCTTAAAAAATGACAGAAGGGAGAAAAGCCAACAAGGCAAGTAAATCAAAAGCCCCCCCCTCCCTAGCTCAAGGTCTGGATTTTCCACTGTGTGTGCTTGTTGACAAAATGACAGCTGCTTCCTTGCATTTTCAAAGTGCCTGTAAAGAGGATTTAGATGAAGTTTTGAACTACTGGTAGATTTATATAGGGTTGTCAAGAGCAGCAGACTGACTCAGTGACAATCACCATCTACATATACGTGCTTCATGATCTCAGCTGACTTCTGTGTCAAGCTATTCATCTGTTCTTTGGGAAAAAGATGGCAAAAACAGCCACCTACAGTTGTATCCCAACAATACAGCTGTGTTTGTCGAAACTGTATTAAATAGTCCAAGCAAAATATGTGAGCTAATTGGTTAAAAATTGTGTTTCTATTGTGCTTTTGATTTCTGTATGTGATAAAAATCATTAGCTTGTTATATTATCCAATTGCTAAATAGACTAACTCTTTCCACTAGAATGCCTTACTATTCTATAAATTTCATAATTAGTAATTACACAGGTGTAGCAGAAGCTGCTTTCAAGTAGGATCAAATACTGTCACTGTTACCACTTCTAGCACCCAGCAATTGTGTAACCTGTATAGTAAATTATTTTAAAGCACCTAATTTAGACTGGAGTTCACCTCCTGAATTTCAAGAGGTCCCTTTGTGGCTTTTGGTGTTATCCTGCCTGCACTACAAAATGTTTTGGGTTGATAGCATTTGGGGTCAGAGATTTGATTTGTTCATAGTTCTTTTTAAATTGGCAAGTAATTTATAGAAGACTATCCTTTGTTTTTCAGGTATTGAGTGTATGAACTGTAATCTATTAATTGGAGAAGAAATGGCTCTAAAAATACTTAAAAATGGACCTGTGCGAGAAAAATATAGACAATTTCTTTTCAATGATGAAGTAAAGGTAAATCAAGCTCTATGATCAAATGACTGCTTTAATCTGTAAGTGTGATAACATATGGCTGAAAGAAACAGAATAACATTTTTGTTTCTCATTTTGTGATGTAATTTACTAGTAAATACATGTATTTTCCGAAACAAATACTGTGTGTCAGTCAAAAAACCTGTGAACACTCAGATTTGATTCTGACAAGTCTATTATGTACTGACCAATCATGATTAAGTTCAGGACACAGACCAAACAAACCTCAAAACCACAAATCTAATAATTACTTTGTTGCTGTTAATTTGTAATTTTTCGTTTTTCTCATGCCTATTAAATTATTGGTTTTTTCCTTGCTGCACTGTAACATTCCATAAATAGTTCTGGTGCTCACAGTTTTCTTGGTTTCACAGTAATTTTACATGATTATACCAGACAAGAAGCTGACATGTGAAGCTAGTGATCTTCATTCAGTCCAGGTCAATAATGTATAGTACATTACAGCGGTTCAAGCTCACTTTTTTTCAAAAAGTCGCCTTTTGGCGACCTTAAATATTAAAATGGTCACCATAAAAAAAATTCAGGTGCCAAAAAAAAAATGAAGGGGAGGACACTTCATGACATATTACATGTTGCCAAAAAAAGTGAAGGGGAGGATGCTTCATGACATATTACAGGAAGGGCTAATGCGCCAAATGGCAGGTTTTCTACACTTAACTTTGCTACAGCAAGTTTACGTATTCATGTCGAGTTTCTAAGCAACGACAGGGGAAAAGAGGAAGACACTTTCAGGTGATGCTGCTGTTTGTACCATTGATTAAATTTGTCCTATTATTGATAAGTTTTCAACTAAGTTTCTCTTTTAATCTGTTGGTTGCCAATTGGCGACTTTCACCAGAGTTTTGGCCGTGAAATATTTTTTCTACTTCCCATGGCGACCAAAATGGTCGCAGCTTGGGGGTGCTGCATTATAGGTCACAAAGAGTGGGCATAAGATAAGCAGGCTGGTGTTTTATTTGTTGAATGTTAATCTTATTTTTTTTTGTCTTGCTTGTTAGTGTCATCCTTTGATAAGATGGTGCCCAGGTCATGATTGTGGTTACCTGGTAAAAGTAGTGGAACCTAAAGCAAAAAGAATTTGGTGTTCAAATTGCAATTCAGTATTTTGGTGAGTAGATAAGAAATCTAGTACCAGTACATTTAAGAACTAAGAGTTTAGAACTATGAATTAAGAACTGCATCAGGGCTCGAAATTAAAAAATCGTTAGGTCGCCTTTTGGCGACTAACTGAAGAAATATAGTCACCAGATGCAAATTTTAAGTCGCCAGTTTGTATAATCAAAATAATGTTCGGGTTCCGCTTGTTGAAAGTGTTTGATATTGTCTGGTATGGCTTGGGACACATACATACAATAAGTATTTTTCGACTTACTTATCCATTTCTTTTCAATAATGTAACACTTTCATTTCCCGCAGGGGCGCCCAACTTGCATGTTTCGCCGAAAACAGAGATTTACCTGTATTTTAGCATAAAAAATGCTGGCTTCGTTTTCGCGGTAGAAATAAATGACTTCTCAGTTTTCGCGTACAATTTCTACAGTTTTGATAAATACATCGTTGTTGAGTTAAGCTTTGTACAGAGAAACTAAAAAATGCTCGCAGAAAACTTGCTAAACTTACGAAATAAACACAGCCTTTTCGTTCCCAACGCGGCTATTTTTATCCTGGAAAGAAATTTGATCGGGGCAGATTTTGATCATGTGCTAGGCCCATGAGCGCATGTCACGCAATCAACAAAACAACGCTATAAATTGTAATTTTCGCCAAGCTTCATCGAAACACTTGACTACATTTGATTCTAAAGCTTGCCTTTTCTTCTCAAAATTGCTATCGTTCAGCGGTCTTTTTGCAAAATTCTGCGGCTCCTGCTGCTCCTGTGTGGTTCCAAGAGAGAAACTCTAATGAGGTCGCTGAAAATATTGCGAACAGGAGTCCGTAAAGTTTAGAGGGAACGTGGCTTTTTTGTGCGATTTGGCCCATTCTTTTACGATGAACACAAAGCAGGACGATGTTTATTTTAACTTTAATGCTTTATTGTACTTCTAAAATCATGCAAAAGGTCGCCAAAGTGGTGACTAAACAAAAATTTAGTCGCCAAGGAGAAAAAGTTAGTCGTATTGGCGACCATATTGGTCGCAATTTTGAGCCCCGTGCATATTGAAGTGCCAATAAATTTTACAGCACTTTAAAATTGGGAAATTTTCCATCTTGGAGGTAATCAAGACCATATCTAATCCCAAAGAATTGACACAGAAAATAACACAGGCATTGTAGTCATGGTACATGAACTGATTAGTGGTAATTTTATACACGAAATTTCAATTACTAGAAAGTAGATGTACCATGTTTACAGTGGATACCATGAATGCAAAAGGTGAATGCAAAGGTCGCCAAACTGGTGACTAAACAAAAATTTTAGTCGCCAAGGAGAAAAAGTTAGTTGTATTGGCGACCATATTGGTCGCAATTTCGAGCCCTGTGCATATTGAAGTGCTAATAAATTTTACAGCACTTTAAAATTGGGAAATTTTCCATCTTGGAGGTAATCAAGACCATATCTAATCCCAAAGAATTGACACAGAAAATAACACAGTCAGGCATTGTAGTCATGGTAACATGAACTGATTAGTGGTAATTTTATACGCGAAATTTCAATTACCAGAAAGTAGATGTACCATGTTTACAGTGTATACCCATGAATTCTATTTTGTGAGCGAGACATATTAGGTATTTGGCTAAAGTACTGTAACTCTATTTTATCTGTTTAATTTTGTTTCTTACAGTTTTATGTGTGGCGAAAAATATCATGCTCCAACCGATTGTTATACAATTAAGAAATGGCTCACAAAGTGTGAAGATGACTCTGAGACAGCTAATTATATTACAGCTAACACAAAAGATGTAAGTATATTGGGTCTTAAAACTGTGGGGGAAAATAATGCAGCAACTATCAAGCTTTAAGGTTGACTCTGTGTTATTAAATCTTTAAGCCATGGAGCCTCCTCTAAGCTGTACATGCACTTGATATGAAGTATATTGTTTTGTTAACAGATGCTGGTGACAGTTTGATTATGATATGAATTTGTACATTTATTTCTCAGCTGGTTAACAAATTATACAGATCTAAAACAATTGGTTTGCTGAGCTGCTATATGTTTTTTTGCCTAGTGTCCAAATTGTGGAAGTTGTATTGAAAAGAACGGTGGTTGTAATCATATGGTAAGAGAAACATATGATTGTTATTAATAATATTCATTGTTTCTTCTGAGCTACTTTTATTACCTGGTAATTTGGTTAGTTCTCTTTTTCACGTCTAACTTTTGTGTTTTTGTATTATTCTTTAGCAATGTATCAAATGTAAACACGGTACGTTCTCAGTTTTATGTTCTGTTACTTGTAGATTGTGAAATACATGTAATTTATGATTCAGAAGTAAGCTGTTCTTAAACTGCATTGGGGAAAAAGCTTTGTTTTAAAATCAGGAAAAGGACAATTTTGAAAATTAAGTGTTTTTTGTTCAACATTGATAGCAATGTAATGGTGCAAAATTTTAGTTTTTTGATAGATTCTCAAAGTTACAATCTTGAATATTTTTTACGCAGTAGATCTCTTAATTGTGCAAACTATTGGTAACTACAGACAGATGAGAAGTTGGCGGATAAGTTAGTAACAAATAGCCACTGCCATTTTCAACCCATTTCCGAGATGAGACCCAGATGGTAGAGCTCAGAGTTTTTCCTGTGTCACTGATTAATAAAATAATTATATTTCTTGTTGCATTATAACATGCAAGCTTGACGAGTACTGTAACATTTCTTTACAGTGTAAGTTATGTTAGGGCAAGCTCCAATGTCAGCGGGCAAGATTAAAGGGGCACAGTCGCGGTATTTTGAGTTATTTTGAGCATCGACAAAATTACCGTTAAATTGAAGGAAACCTGAAAATAATGCTATAACAAAGATAGAAAAACATCAAAGAGATAATAATAAACCATAAAGGAACAAGGATGGTTAAGGATGGAGAAGGTTAACACGGATTGCAAACAACGAATTTGAAAAGTTTAGCTAAACTTTTGAAATCGTTTAACCATGACTGAGCCTTTAACTAAATACTGCTCTGTGATTGGGAACCCGAGCAGGCAAGTTGGCGCTATCATGCGTGTTCGGGACTAACCACTGTTCCTGCAAGAGAAATTTCACTGTAAGCCATATAGTAAATCCTTCAATGATCAAGCATTTTCAGTCAAGATCGCGTGATATTGGCGTCGTTCTTTTTCTTGTGAGTTCATGGACCTTGACTCTGTCTCAGTCAATAAACACGCGAAAAAAGAATTTGGGTTAGGGTTAGTCAGCCATCTGTACTGAACAAGCTTGTCAATAATCCAAATATACTATTGATTTGGTGTTCTGTATGTATCTTGGTCGCAGATTTTTGCTGGATGTGCTGTGGAGACTGGAAGAACCATGGATCAGAATATTATGAATGTAGTCGATATAAATCCAATCCTAACATTGTTAACGAGTCCGCTGGTATCCAAGCTAGGGAAGCGCTAAAGAAATATCTTTTCTATTTTGAAAGGGTACGTGATACTCAGAAGTAAAATAAACAAACAATAGTCTCCATTTGGCGCGAAAATATGCTCGGATTATCCGCAGACATTATCTGTTACGAGAAGCAAACAGTTTTCCGAGAGCGCGACTCGAGGAAAACTGCGAGCTTTGACGAACAGATGATGTCCATTTAGTCAAATATCCAGGCATATTTTCGCGCCAAATGGAGGCAATTGTTTTTATTATCCTTAGTTTTCGCAACACGCGCGACTTTGAAAATTGGGAAATATCACTTGGACATTCCCCAGTTTTAGCTGGGGGATAATCAGTCATGTGACGTGTCCAGACCAATCGCGCGAGAGTAGAAATATTTTATGGGGGCAAAATATCAGCTAGCTAGTAGTCAGTGATATTCGGAAGCGTTTGGCTATCCGCGGCCCTGTCCACAAAACGCCAGAGGAATTTGAAAACTGTTTCTCTCTGACAACATGTCAAGTGTTTTCCGTCCACCCTTCGGCGGAGGAACTTTAAAACGTAACGATCAGCGGCCATTTTGGATTTGTGAAAACTCGAGCAGGGAAGTCACGTGATTATGGTAACGTTATCATTTTCGAGAAGGGCTGTTTCAAAATGTTTTCCATCATCACTGAGGCGAAAAGGCGCAATTTCAAATTCCTCTGGTTTTAAGAGCGTTTTCGAAAAGCTTCGATGTTGTGACGGATTAGTGTGGACGGTACGCCTACTGAACTGTAAAAAAAAACCACATAAAACTGTGTTGTTAAATTTCTGCGGCGCAGTGTGTGGACACTGCTGAGAATAGAGAGAATGTATTTCCACTCCTTTGCTAAAAAGCAAGGGCAAAAGTCACTGAATTCAGTATAGATTGATGTTTGGATAACGTGTTTTGTTCAGTGATAACGACTGTTTCTAGAAAATTAAAAGGAATTTAACTCCAAGTACGACGAATAGCATTTTCTTTCAAGTTGTCGCACAGAAATCCACGGCTCAATCCCATATTACTTCGGCACCTCGGGGTCATTAATAATTCATCAAGTCAAAACAAAGAAAATCACAACCACGAAGTAGTTTGGATACGCGGTCTTAATTAGTATAGATTTTGACGATTTTCTCCGTTTACTTCTTAGTTTTTGTTTCGATTGAGAAGATATATCAAACAAACGAGATGGTGTTTAATGGACTATCCAAACACCTCGAATTTCGTCAAAAACATTCCTTGCGTGTCGTATTTTCACTTCTCTTCTCGGTGTTTGGATATCCCGATGAAACACTGTCTCTCGTGTTTGATATATTCCTTCAAGCAATACTTTACTTACTTCGAAGTCTAAATACTGGGCTACTTTTCATTAGATCAACTCTTGCTACGTCAAGTGGAAACTGACGGTTTTCACTGAAGTCTGCGAAAAATCTAGCTACCTGCTTACAGTTCAGGCTAAGTGACCATTGACTCCTGGCAATACTTTTGGCATATTAAACGCGTCAAAAAATTATGAAACATTGCTGCGAACAAATTTTGATACCTGAAATGTTTTCCATTTGAGCGCGCAGACAAATTTGGGGCGGAAGTGAATTTTGTTTCCTTGATCACTGAGTTAAAGCAAGAAGTGTTTCTAAATTTTATCATAAACATTTTACTTCCGTAGCAAATACTTATTTCCCCGTTTGTGCGCCAAGGAAATAATTTTGGAAAACAGTGTTTCTATGTTTTCAATGGCCTTACACATGTACACATGCCCTTGCAGATTTACAGTCAAAAAACAAGTGAAGCGTACCCCTCAAGATTACATTAGTGGACTGATTGTTTGAATATTAAACCCACTAATCGTTTCAAGAGTGCAACAATGAATTGATTATTTGAACATGGAACCCGCTAGCCGTTTCAAGAATGCAATAATGGATTGATTATTTGAATATTGAACCTGATAGTCGTATTCGTTGTGAAGCAAAACAGCATCCTTTACCTTGTGTGGCTCACTTCCGCCATGGGCAAAGGCGCTCAAGGTTACGTAACGTTGAAAATGGCGAATTATCTTTCTAACAGTACGTGGTGCTCCTGTAAATCACGATCGCGAGATATCTGCTTTTTGGAAAACCCACGGTTGAACATGTAAAGAAGTTCACCTCTAAAACTGGTCAGAGAGAGGTTTTCCGGGCACGTAAATTCGCCCGTGCTGGTTCTTTTCCGCCATTTTGAGAGGAAATTATATACTCCATATAAGGAACATTTCTTCTTCACATAGTCCAATCGCGTTCAATATTCAAATAATCAATCCATTATTGCATTCTTGAAACGGCTAGCAGGTTCAATAATCAAATAATCAATTCATTATTGCATTCTTGAACGACTGGCGGGTTCAATATTCAAATGGTCAATTCATTAATGTATTCTTGAGGGGTATGCTTCACTTAGTTTGACTGTAACATAAATGTCTCAACATTCAAGTAAACAAAAATAGTTTGATCGTGTCAAATTAATCTCTTTTTCTAGTGGCAAAACCATGCAGACAGTCTAAAACGTGAGGAAGAGACGAAGCGAAAAATTAATCAAAAGATACAGGAAAAAGTAAACAACAATATCGGTACTTGGATTGACTGGCAGTATCTTCTAGATGCAGCACAGTTATTAGCAAAGGTAAGCACGCAGGGAGGTTTTCTTATAACGTAAATAAGCGGCTCTTTAGCGCGCTTGAGTCATCTAGAAATATTGCATGTACGCTGTCAGTGATGACGCAGTTCTTTCAGAGTTCCGTGTGTGATTTGTCGTTACTGGCCCGCGAAAATTTAAAACTGCTGGCCAATCACCACAGCCGAGATTTGGGTGATGCTCCAATCAGAAAGTAGTGTAAAATCGTGCAGCCGGTGAAAAGCGCGGGAAAATTTACGTCAGTCAACTCTGGACTGGATTTACTTGTGATTGGTTACTTGAAAAGTGCCTTCATTTTGATTGGTTAGAGCTCGATACGGTCAATCCTTTTGACAACGGACACCCTCGTTAACTTGAGTTTTCGAATCGATACTTTGTTCTGCCTCACAAGGACTGGGAACTACCAAATTCACGAATTTGATTGGCTGAAATCGATATTGACCGCGATCTAGATTTTCCCATCTAGACCGGAAATGTTTTGCAGTGAAAAAGTGGCAATTTAAAATGCAAAATCATTGACTATTTTCATCTAACAATATTTATTTCTGTAAGTGCCAAAAGCGGATGAGAAAAAAAGTAAAGAGGACGAACAAACTTTGACAGAATTAAATTAGGCTCATCTCCGTTCGCAAGCAAAATGTCATTTAGTACAAACCATTGACATTAAACAAAACTGTCCTTTTTCGGCATATAAAAAACATCTTATTAACCGAACTAAGTCGGTCTGTATGGGAGAATCTTGACCTCGGTCTGTACTTACGAGCTCGATCAAGATTCTCCGTACAGACCTCCTTCTCGGTTAATAAGAGCTAAGTACAAAGTCACTCTCAATAACCGTATTTATTTCCTCAGTGCCGCTACACACTGATGTATACTTATCCTTATGCATACTTCATGGAAGACGACAGGAAAAGACTGGTAACTATAGATTTCTTACACACTACGTTATATTTCTTTTAGTTTGATTTCAAGACATTCATTTGATTTCCCCCCCCCCCCCAAAAAAAGAACAAAAATTAAGTATTTTTACCAGAAAAGCTGAAGTTTCATCCAATAGGGAAATATTAATTGAATAGGGGAGTTCGTTGTTTTCGCGAAGAACACAAACGTAAATTCAAGATTAAATTCTCTCGCCGATGGCTGAGTCGTAATGTAAGGTGGCTGTTAACGGTTTAGCTCGTAAGGTCTCTTTGCAAACGTTTTCTAACATAAGTGCTTTTTTCTTTTCAACAGTTTGAATATCAACAAGCACAGCTGGAACTAGAAATAGAAAATTTGTCTTGGAAGTTAGAGAGAGACGAGCTTTATTGCAGAGGGGTAAGTAAAAACAACGCAGTCAAACTCGAACACTGCAGTTAATGTTATAACCTTCACTAAACCGTGCGTATACTTTGTGAATTACACGTATATGTTTTCTTCCAGACGGAACGTTGGAAGTAACTCGTACTTATTCTAGCCGGGCAAGTTGAATTCTAACAAGGACAGCGACTTAATTGCCTTTTGATCGAAGTTTGAATTGAAAACATGTCTGAATATATGAACAAGGCTATTTGAATCTGGAAAAACATTGATGTTTGAATAAGTGATTGCCTGTAAGATGTGAGGAAATTGAAATGAAAGAGTTCTTTCTCCGTTTCAGTATAATCACGATCCGCCAGTCTAACTTTCAAAGGAATTAAACCTCTATAATGATAGTATAGTCAGGTGGAATAACACCGTCGAGGGAATGATAAAGGAAACAGATACAAGGATTTGAAAGATTGAGAAGTGTCACAAACGGCGAACGTAAAAATTAATGATAAAAAGGAGCTCAGGTTGAGTTACTTTGGACACCTAGAAAATTACCTTCCAAATAAAGGAAACCTGAAAATAATTTACTTTTAGCACTAAAGAAACAATAATAAACCTAAAAGAAACACGGGTGGTTAAGGGTGAAGAAGATTGACACGGATTACAAACGACCAACTTGACGTGTTTAGCCTGACCTTTTCAAGATGCGCACTACATTTTCAAGATGGGTCGTCAAATCAGCCTCGTTCCCAGATTATTTTTCTCATTTTCATGGTTCCTATGGTGATCTCGTCATATTCTTGTTTCCTAGGACTTTGAAAATCAAATGGACATAGCAGAGAAAAGAAGACAAACTTTACTGAAAGATTTCCTTGTGCTATAGCATCGACTTCAGGAATGAAATTCGTGGTTTGGTTTGCGTGACCAACGTGACAGTAACGATCTTCTTTGAGGGACATTCATGCACTGTTTCTGTCACGTGCCTCTACTGAAGTGTGGATTTGAAGACTTAAATTGGACATAGAATTACAGTAAATGTAATAATTTTTTGAAGGCATTACGCTTAAAGTTCTGTATATTTCTACGCAGCCGTTATGACAAATTTAGGAGCTGTCAATTTAGAGCTTACTTGTAATAAAACTCACCCCTATGACATTTTCTTTTACAATGAAATGCAGAAAAGTATTGATATAGTTTGTTTCTTCACTCTAATACTAGTAGCCTCTTGTTTCTCTGTCGGACTCTTTTTCCAGCTGCTGTTTGGAAAAGGGGCCTGCACTTCTTCCCCGGAGTGGACTCTAGAGAGCGGCAAAATCGAGCCTCTGGAAAATTCGTGCTCTAAATCTCTAAGGCCCGGTTCATATGTCGCATTTCTGCCGTGTCGAATGCAATTGAGACAATAGATATGGAGATGATTTGCTTCATTATCTTTTGTTTGAATTGCATTCGACACGGCAGAAATGCGACGTATGAACCGACTTGCAAGCAAGTGTAAGAAATTTACAGGCAAATCTGTTGAGTGCGCGCCAAGGTGGGGAGAAACTCCCACGTAAAAAGCTCCTATAAATAAAAAAGACGGGGTACCCCTTAGGGTGTTCAGCCTCAGAAGCCAAGGTCCACAGCGGGAGCATTTGTGGTACCTTTCAGGGCCAGATGAGCAGCAAAAATATGACAGTGAGTTGTTTTAGAATTGTTACCTCTTAGGCAGGTAATGGGCTCCTGCTCTCAGGGGAGAAAAAAATCTCAAGCCAGCCCACATAACAGGATCTGGGTACCTCCGGGAGCCTCTTGGGGGTTCTTTTCATAATTTTTGATGAGTATCCCCGTCCTTCCCCCCACCCCCCCCCCCCCCCCGGGAGTGCACCATTTTTAGTTTTGTAGACCGTGAATGTATTACTAATTCAAATTTCAAATTGACATCAGATTCTCATTCAACGCTTACACTCATTTTCAAATTCGTGATAGGGTCCAGGGGCGGATCTAGTGGAGGGTGCAGGGGGTGTGCACCCCCCTCCCCTGAGATGAAAAATTATTTTTTGTCATCGCGTCTAAAATTTGTTTACCTCATGCTCACCGGTCAGTGACGTCATTCCTTAGGGGTGCACCCCCTCCTAAGAAAATTCCTGAATCCGCCTCTGGGGTCTAGCCTGTTGTCGGTCAGTGAGAACGATCATAAAAGCCGACGGGTGTAAGCACAGGAGCTTATGACAATCAAATTTTCTGCGATTTCTCAGCCATCAGTTTAAATTTCAGCCCATTTCTTAGCCGAGAAAAAGTTTTGCAGCTCTCGCTCTGAGCAAGATACCTCAGATAAAAATCACAATCGTTGCATGCAGTGCGTGTGGTTAATTTCGCGCTATTTTATCCACTTCCCCGCCCCTCCCCTCCCTTCCCCTCCACGCCACTCTTTCTTACCAGAGACCCTGGGGACGAGGTTCCTGTTGCGTTTACTATGCTTTGGGATATGACAAGATGGCGGAGTGCATTCCCAATATTCATTTGTTTTGACTTCCTTTATTTGAAGAATTTGCGGAAGAGATGTGACCGATCCTTTACAAAAATGGTAGGTTTCTCCAGTGGATTGCATAAGTAATAACCATATTCTTGCGTTTCTTTTTATTGCATCGTAGGTTTTTACCAAATTTAAAAAGCAAATTCAGCACGCATATATATATGCTGTCTTCGATCGCTGTGACTTTGAGTCAAATTTTTTTTGCAGAAGTAAGATTCGTCAATAATTAAACGACCTACTCTTTAATCAAGGAATTTGTTTATTTTAGATGTTAAATTATCACTTTTTTAAAGTTAAAACACCTTTCCAATAATCTAAT
>JAHPZR010037799.1:0-10440 GCA_019787425.1 Platygyra sinensis
TCCTGTTTTTTTTATATGCCTTTGCCTCTGCAAATCTCTGGTGATCAAAAGTAATATTTAACCTGCTTAAAAGCAGGTTACCGAGAAAAACAAACAATACGATGTGAACTCTCCTTGCCGTTAAAGAAAAATTCCATGTCTTTGGAATCAAAACTCTCTTTTCATGTTTCTTTTTAAAGTCCCTCTGCAAATAGTTTTAGGGCTGAGTACTACCGCTAACACTGTATTTTACCACCGGCTTCACATGTTCAAAGTCATCATACTCAGGATAAAATGTTGATAAACTTCAACAGTTTTATTTAATGTTTAGGGCTTTTTTTTTTCTTTTCAGATTCAAAACTTGTCTGGAGGTGAACTGCAACGTGTTGCGCTTACGATTTGTCTCGGAAAGGTATGCTTCATGTTTATTAAAACCCGGCTGGTTATCATCAGTAGAATTTCTACTTTTCGATTAAAAAAAAAATTTTTTGAGGTATTGTTTCTTTGTTGATTTTTTTTCTATCTCTCCAGCCAGCTGATGTGTATTTGATCGATGAGCCCTCGGCATACCTCGACTCTGAGCAGCGTCTGGTAGCCGCTAAAGTCATTAAACGGTAAATATTCGAAGTTTCCCGCCACTTGTGAGCGCGCAGGATACGGACTTTTGTGATTGGCGGACTGGATTAACGTTGTGTGCTGAATGCATGGTTAACCGTAACGTGCCTGTTGTTTGTAAATTTGAGACTTTAAGACACCGTTGATACGAGTCTCGGTTTGGTAACTGAGAACGAGTAAGAAAAAATTTAACGTCAGGTTAAAAAAAAACCCGTGGACTCTTTCGTTCACTCGTGACCTGAACCATATACATTGAACCACCCTTAGAAGACGCACGTTAGGAAAGACTTTTTGTCAACTTTGATCCAACATGTAAATTTTTGCTAAGAAACACATCTCAAATTGTTCCTTTAACACCATGCAATATATATAATGAGACTTCTGAATTTTAACTCCACGGACTTCTGACGCACCATTGACGAGTTATCACTCTTAAACGGGCACCGTACCATATGTTTTTTATCGCTCATTATCAAGAACTGCATTATTACGGGCAAAAACAACAACAACATTGAAGAAAAATCTAACGTCAAGTGTTAATTCTAGGGAATCACCTCATGTTTTATATCGAGTGTTTTCACATGACGTCACTACAGCCATATTGGTGTCACAAAACAATGAGAGGGCGGCCATGGTGGTGTCTAGTTAATAGTTTATAGTTTATAGTGATTTCTTTGGACAGTTCTGTCCAAGGGGGAAAGGTGCAATGAGGTTAACCCTATGTGAAGCACCAACCGGGAACTACATGTCCAAAACAAATTCTGTTGGAGTTGCTTGAACTCTGTTCAGTTCTTATGTGTGAACGTTTTTGTTGTTCCAAAAAGTTTGCATGACTGCTGGGCACGAGAGTGAAAACGCTTTACACTTTAGGTGAACTGTTTTTTTATCACGGAATTGATATTGATCTTATTTTGCTCTACTTTAGTTTCATCCTACACGCGAAGAAAACTGGCTTCGTTGTTGAGCACGATTTTATCATGGCTACCTACCTGGCCGACCGTGTTGTGGTGTTTGAAGGTGAACCTTCCGTCAAGACTCTAGCGAATTCGTAAGTGACTTAAGTTAACAGGGAGTACGTGGCGCAGTTTGGCTCGCAGTGAAACTGAAGGAAATCTTAGTAACAAAGGAAACCTAGATCCGCTGGTTAACACAGTGTTTTCAAAATAAGCAGTCGACCACCGGAGTTCCGCTGCCCACCCAAGGATATATCGCCGGCTACTCTGCCTTTAGGCGGGGGTACACTTGAAATTTTGACGTCGCTTAACACGACCTTTCTGCCAATATCTCGGTCACGTTTCAAGCAACGCTAAATCTCTATGCTCATTTCATTAACCACTGTTTGGCGGTTTTGTGCAAATTCTGGGTGAAGTTTGGGAAAGAGATATCTTTACTCAAATGATAGGTTAAATTGAGGAAAATATGAAATGTTGAAGATTTGATAGATTTGGAAAATTGAAATTTGAAGTGAAGAATTAGTAGATGTACATCGAACAGTCCCCTACTAACCTGGGGCTCTCTTATGGTTGGGGGGTGGTCAACTGTCTGGTGGTGTTTCCAACCCATTTTAATCCTAACAATTCCCTTTTAATCTGATTACTTCAAATTTCACTCCTATCCAGCTTGCGACAAACAAGCTCGACATTTTTGGGAAAGACGGCAGAGTAACATCAAACTCAATTTACAGCATTAATTGATTTTGTAATAGAAAGTGAACTTGTTAAAAAGAAAGCTCAAAGCGTCCAATTCTTTTTTTTTTTTTGCTGCAACGATTCTCTCACGTCGGAAAACTTCCAAAATGTTGGCCATGTTTCGAGCATTGCAAACCCTTTAAGTCCCCTTCCACACTTATCCGGGTATTTTTGAATCCGCAACTTTTCCTTTCGGATAAGGCTTGCGTCCACACGCATCGGGCGGATCTGGTTATTTTTGAATCCACTTTCCAGGGTGGGAAACAATACATCCACAACGAATCCTATAACGTGTGGACGGGGAAATTTTTGAATCCGCTCTCCAGAGTGGAAAGCAATAAATCCACAATGAATCCGATAGTGTGTGGACGGGGAAATTTTTGAATCCGCTTTCCAGGGTGGAAAACAATAAATCCACAGAAAATCCGATAGTGTGTGGACGGGGAAATTTTTGAATCCGCTCTCCAGAGTGGAAAGCAATAAATCCACAATGAATCCGATAGTGTGTGGACGGGGAAATTTTTGAATCCGCTTTCCAGGGTGGAAAACAATAAATCCACAGAAAATCCGATAGTGTGTGGACGGGGAAATTTTTGAATCCGCTTTCCAGGGTGGACAACAATAAATCACAACAAATCCGATAGTGTGTGGACGGGGCTGAAGATGATAATCCTTAGCTTTAATTGAATCTTGTAAATGAAAAATGTGAGATTTGGAAACGCCTTACATGTAAATGATTTAATTTCCATGTTGCTCTGTAAAGCAAGATAACACGTTGACTAATATAAATCTTTGCTTCCTTGACTAGTTTTCATTAAATTAAAGCCATCTAAAACGTCAATAAAGTTATACTAGATGTTATGACAGATCAGTATCTAACTCTGAATGCTGAAATTGACATTCCCTAGCTTGTATATTGTAGATTTCTAAATTTTCTGGAGAAGCGGGGCATACCTCCAGACCCCCTATGATGGGGAGCCTTCCTGCCCCTAACTCGTCAAAACCGCCTTTTCTTCCCACCGCAGAGACCTACTTCAAAACGATTTGGAAACCCTGGTTACATGATTGCGAGAGAGATTTAGCGTTGCTTGAAACGTGACCGAGATATTGGCAGAAAGGTCGTGTTAAGCGACGTCAAAATTTCAAGTGTACCCCCGCCTAAAGGCAGAGTAGCCGGCGATATATCCTTGGGTGGGCAGCGGAACTCCGGTGGTCGACTGCTTATTTTGAAAACACTGTGTTAACCAGCGGATCTAGGTTTCCTTTGTTACTAAGATTTCCTTCAGTTTCACTGCGAGCCAAACTGCGCCACGTACTCCCTGTTAACTTAAGTCACTTACGAATTCGCTAGAGTCTTGACGGAAGGTTCACCTTCAAACACCACAACACGGTCGGCCAGGTAGGTAGCCATGATAAAATCGTGCTCAACAACGAAGCCAGTTTTCTTCGCGTGTAGGATGAAACTAAGTAGAGCAAAATAAGATCAATATCAATTCCGTGATAAAAAAAACAGTTCACCTAAAGTGTAAAGCGTTTTCACTCTCGTGCCCAGCAGTCATGCAAACTTTTTGGAACAACAAAAACGTTCACACATAAGAACTGAACAGAGTTCAAGCAACTCCAACAGAATTTGTTTTGGACATGTAGTTCCCGGTTGGTGCTTCACATAGGGTTAACCTCATTGCACCTTTCCCCCTTGGACAGAACTGTCCAAAGAAATCACTATAAACTATAAACTATTAACTAGACACCACCATGGCCGCCCTCTCATTGTTTTGTGACACCAATATGGCTGTAGTGACGTCATGTGAAAACACTCGATATAAAACATGAGGTGATTCCCTAGAATTAACACTTGACGTTAGATTTTTCTTCAATGTTGTTGTTGTTTTTGCCCGTAATAATGCAGTTTCTTGATAATGAGCGATAAAAAACATATGGTACGGTGCCCGTTTAAGAGTGATAACTCGTCAATGGTGCGTCAGAAGTCCGTGGAGTTAAAATTCAGAAGTCTCATTATATATATTGCATGGTGTTAAAGGAACAATTTGAGATGTGTTTCTTAGCAAAAATTTACATGTTGGATCAAAGTTGACAAAAAGTCTTTCCTAACGTGCGTCTTCTAAGGGTGGTTCAATGTATATGGTTCAGGTCACGAGTGAACGAAAGAGTCCACGGGTTTTTTTTTAACCTGACGTTAAATTTTTTCTTACTCGTTCTCAGTTACCAAACCGAGACTCGTATCAACGGTGTCTTAAAGTCTCAAATTTACAAACAACAGGCACGTTACGGTTAACCATGCATTCAGCACACTAGAACGTCATCTTCCATTTACAAACATTGTAACCTCCAACACAATCATTGAGCAATTTCACATCATCACGAAATGTAGCGGCAAACTTGATTGCCTCGTTAAAGAAATGTTATATATTCGCATGCATAAATCAACATTGAACGTGCAAACGGTTCCATCTGTGCAAAGGTGTTTGTTTAGGTCGTTTATTGTAATTTATGCTTTTCTTGTACCTTTCCTTTCTTGCATGCTTTTTAACAAGTCTCTTGATAATAGAGTCATGATGACCCGAAACGTCGAGCAATAAAACTTTCCTGTTTTTTTTATATGCCTTTGCCTCTGCAAATCTCTGGTGATCAAAAGTAATATTTAACCTGCTTAAAAGCAGGTTACCGAGAAAAACAAACAATACGATGTGAACTCTCCTTGCCGTTAAAGAAAAATTCCATGTCTTTGGAATCAAAACTCTCTTTTCATGTTTCTTTTTAAAGTCCCTCTGCAAATAGTTTTAGGGCTGAGTACTACCGCTAACACTGTATTTTACCACCGGCTTCACATGTTCAAAGTCATCATACTCAGGATAAAATGTTGATAAACTTCAACAGTTTTATTTAATGTTTAGGGCTTTTTTTTTCTTTCAGATTCAAAACTTGTCTGGAGGTGAACTGCAACGTGTTGCGCTTACGATTTGTCTCGGAAAGGTATGCTTCATGTTTATTAAAACCCGGCTGGTTATCATCAGTAGAATTTCTACTTTTCGATTAAAAAAAAAATTTTTTGAGGTATTGTTTCTTTGTTGATTTTTTTTCTATCTCTCCAGCCAGCTGATGTGTATTTGATCGATGAGCCCTCGGCATACCTCGACTCTGAGCAGCGTCTGGTAGCCGCTAAAGTCATTAAACGGTAAATATTCGAAGTTTCCCGCCACTTGTGAGCGCGCAGGATACGGACTTTTGTGATTGGCGGACTGGATTAACGTTGTGTGCTGAATGCATGGTTAACCGTAACGTGCCTGTTGTTTGTAAATTTGAGACTTTAAGACACCGTTGATACGAGTCTCGGTTTGGTAACTGAGAACGAGTAAGAAAAAATTTAACGTCAGGTTAAAAAAAAACCCGTGGACTCTTTCGTTCACTCGTGACCTGAACCATATACATTGAACCACCCTTAGAAGACGCACGTTAGGAAAGACTTTTTGTCAACTTTGATCCAACATGTAAATTTTTGCTAAGAAACACATCTCAAATTGTTCCTTTAACACCATGCAATATATATAATGAGACTTCTGAATTTTAACTCCACGGACTTCTGACGCACCATTGACGAGTTATCACTCTTAAACGGGCACCGTACCATATGTTTTTTATCGCTCATTATCAAGAACTGCATTATTACGGGCAAAAACAACAACAACATTGAAGAAAAATCTAACGTCAAGTGTTAATTCTAGGGAATCACCTCATGTTTTATATCGAGTGTTTTCACATGACGTCACTACAGCCATATTGGTGTCACAAAACAATGAGAGGGCGGCCATGGTGGTGTCTAGTTAATAGTTTATAGTTTATAGTGATTTCTTTGGACAGTTCTGTCCAAGGGGGAAAGGTGCAATGAGGTTAACCCTATGTGAAGCACCAACCGGGAACTACATGTCCAAAACAAATTCTGTTGGAGTTGCTTGAACTCTGTTCAGTTCTTATGTGTGAACGTTTTTGTTGTTCCAAAAAGTTTGCATGACTGCTGGGCACGAGAGTGAAAACGCTTTACACTTTAGGTGAACTGTTTTTTTATCACGGAATTGATATTGATCTTATTTTGCTCTACTTTAGTTTCATCCTACACGCGAAGAAAACTGGCTTCGTTGTTGAGCACGATTTTATCATGGCTACCTACCTGGCCGACCGTGTTGTGGTGTTTGAAGGTGAACCTTCCGTCAAGACTCTAGCGAATTCGTAAGTGACTTAAGTTAACAGGGAGTACGTGGCGCAGTTTGGCTCGCAGTGAAACTGAAGGAAATCTTAGTAACAAAGGAAACCTAGATCCGCTGGTTAACACAGTGTTTTCAAAATAAGCAGTCGACCACCGGAGTTCCGCTGCCCACCCAAGGATATATCGCCGGCTACTCTGCCTTTAGGCGGGGGTACACTTGAAATTTTGACGTCGCTTAACACGACCTTTCTGCCAATATCTCGGTCACGTTTCAAGCAACGCTAAATCTCTCTCGCAATCATGTAACCAGGGTTTCCAAATCGTTTTGAAGTAGGTCTCTGCGGTGGGAAGAAAAGGCGGTTTTGACGAGTTAGGGGCAGGAAGGCTCCCCATCATAGGGGGTCTGGAGGTATGCCCCGCTTCTCCAGAAAATTTAGAAATCTACAATATACAAGCTAGGGAATGTCAATTTCAGCATTCAGAGTTAGATACTGATCTGTCATAACATCTAGTATAACTTTATTGACGTTTTAGATGGCTTTAATTTAATGAAAACTAGTCAAGGAAGCAAAGATTTATATTAGTCAACGTGTTATCTTGCTTTACAGAGCAACATGGAAATTAAATCATTTACATGTAAGGCGTTTCCAAATCTCACATTTTTCATTTACAAGATTCAATTAAAGCTAAGGATTATCATCTTCAGCCCCGTCCACACACTATCGGATTTGTTGTGATTTATTGTTGTCCACCCTGGAAAGCGGATTCAAAAATTTCCCCGTCCACACACTATCGGATTTTCTGTGGATTTATTGTTTTCCACCCTGGAAAGCGGATTCAAAAATTTCCCCGTCCACACACTATCGGATTCATTGTGGATTTATTGCTTTCCACTCTGGAGAGCGGATTCAAAAATTTCCCCGTCCACACACTATCGGATTTTCTGTGGATTTATTGTTTTCCACCCTGGAAAGCGGATTCAAAAATTTCCCCGTCCACACACTATCGGATTCATTGTGGATTTATTGCTTTCCACTCTGGAGAGCGGATTCAAAAATTTCCCCGTCCACACGTTATAGGATTCGTTGTGGATGTATTGTTTCCCACCCTGGAAAGTGGATTCAAAAATAACCAGATCCGCCCGATGCGTGTGGACGCAAGCCTTATCCGAAAGGAAAAGTTGCGGATTCAAAAATACCCGGATAAGTGTGGAAGGGGACTTAAAGGGTTTGCAATGCTCGAAACATGGCCAACATTTTGGAAGTTTTCCGACGTGAGAGAATCGTTGCAGCAAAAAAAAAAAAAGAATTGGACGCTTTGAGCTTTCTTTTTAACAAGTTCACTTTCTATTACAAAATCAATTAATGCTGTAAATTGAGTTTGATGTTACTCTGCCGTCTTTCCCAAAAATGTCGAGCTTGTTTGTCGCAAGCTGGATAGGAGTGAAATTTGAAGTAATCAGATTAAAAGGGAATTGTTAGGATTAAAATGGGTTGGAAACACCACCAGACAGTTGACCACCCCCCAACCATAAGAGAGCCCCAGGTTAGTAGGGGACTGTTCGATGTACATCTACTAATTCTTCACTTCAAATTTCAATTTTCCAAATCTATCAAATCTTCAACATTTCATATTTTCCTCAATTTAACCTATCATTTGAGTAAAGATATCTCTTTCCCAAACTTCACCCAGAATTTGCACAAAACCGCCAAACAGTGGTTAATGAAATGAGCATAGAGATTTAGCGTTGCTTGAAACGTGACCGAGATATTGGCAGAAAGGTCGTGTTAAGCGACGTCAAAATTTCAAGTGTACCCCCGCCTAAAGGCAGAGTAGCCGGCGATATATCCTTGGGTGGGCAGCGGAACTCCGGTGGTCGACTGCTTATTTTGAAAACACTGTGTTAACCAGCGGATCTAGGTTTCCTTTGTTACTAAGATTTCCTTCAGTTTCACTGCGAGCCAAACTGCGCCACGTACTCCCTGTTAACTTAAGTCACTTACGAATTCGCTAGAGTCTTGACGGAAGGTTCACCTTCAAACACCACAACACGGTCGGCCAGGTAGGTAGCCATGATAAAATCGTGCTCAACAACGAAGCCAGTTTTCTTCGCGTGTAGGATGAAACTAAAGTAGAGCAAAATAAGATCAATATCAATTCCGTGATAAAAAAACAGTTCACCTAAAGTGTAAAGCGTTTTCACTCTCGTGCCCAGCAGTCATGCAAACTTTTTGGAACAACAAAAACGTTCACACATAAGAACTGAACAGAGTTCAAGCAACTCCAACAGAATTTGTTTTGGACATGTAGTTCCCGGTTGGTGCTTCACATAGGGTTAACCTCATTGCACCTTTCCCCCTTGGACAGAACTGTCCAAAGAAATCACTATAAACTATAAACTATTAACTAGACACCACCATGGCCGCCCTCTCATTGTTTTGTGACACCAATATGGCTGTAGTGACGTCATGTGAAAACACTCGATATAAAACATGAGGTGATTCCCTAGAATTAACACTTGACGTTAGATTTTTCTTCAATGTTGTTGTTGTTTTTGCCCGTAATAATGCAGTTCTTGATAATGAGCGATAAAAAACATATGGTACGGTGCCCGTTTAAGAGTGATAACTCGTCAATGGTGCGTCAGAAGTCCGTGGAGTTAAAATTCAGAAGTCTCATTATATATATTGCATGGTGTTAAAGGAACAATTTGAGATGTGTTTCTTAGCAAAAATTTACATGTTGGATCAAAGTTGACAAAAAGTCTTTCCTAACGTGCGTCTTCTAAGGGTGGTTCAATGTATATGGTTCAGGTCACGAGTGAACGAAAGAGTCCACGGGTTTTTTTTTAACCTGACGTTAAATTTTTTCTTACTCGTTCTCAGTTACCAAACCGAGACTCGTATCAACGGTGTCTTAAAGTCTCAAATTTACAAACAACAGGCACGTTACGGTTAACCATGCATTCAGCACACAACGTTAATCCAGTCCGCCAATCACAAAAGTCCGTATCCTGCGCGCTCACAAGTGGCGGGAAACTTCGAATATTTACCGTTTAATGACTTTAGCGGCTACCAGACGCTGCTCAGAGTCGAGGTATGCCGAGGGCTCATCGATCAAATACACATCAGCTGGCTGGAGAGATAGAAAAAAAATCAACAAAGAAACAATACCTCAAAAAATTTTTTTTTTAATCGAAAAGTAGAAATTCTACTGATGATAACCAGCCGGGTTTTAATAAACATGAAGCATACCTTTCCGAGACAAATCGTAAGCGCAACACGTTGCAGTTCACCTCCAGACAAGTTTTGAATCTGAAAAGAAAAAAAAAAGCCCTAAACATTAAATAAAACTGTTGAAGTTTATCAACATTTTATCCTGAGTATGATGACTTTGAACATGTGAAGCCGGTGGTAAAATACAGTGTTAGCGGTAGTACTCAGCCCTAAAACTATTTGCAGAGGGACTTTAAAAAGAAACATGAAAAGAGAGTTTTGATTCCAAAGACATGGAATTTTTCTTTAACGGCAAGGAGAGTTCACATCGTATTGTTTGTTTTTCTCGGTAACCTGCTTTTAAGCAGGTTAAATATTACTTTTGATCACCAGAGATTTGCAGAGGCAAAGGCATATAAAAAAAACAGGAAAGTTTTATTGCTCGACGTTTCGGGGTCATCATGACTCTATTATCAAGAGACTTGTTAAAAAGCATGCAAGAAAGGAAAGGTACAAGAAAAGCATAAATTACAATAAACGACCTAAACAAACACCTTTGCACAGATGGAACCGTTTGCACGTTCAATGTTGATTTATGCATGCGAATATATAACATTTCTTTAACGAGGCAATCAAGTTTGCCGCTACATTTCGTGATGATGTGAAATTGCTCAATGATTGTGTTGGAGGTTACAATGTTTGTAAATGGAAGATGACGTTC
>JAHPZR010037800.1:2500-15000 GCA_019787425.1 Platygyra sinensis
AAGATGGTTGAGAAGTTGAATCGCTCCGCATCGTGCCTTGTGAAGTTTTGCTGGTTTGGAATCATAGCACAAGCAGGCAAGGTTGCAGTTAAGTCGAAGGGCATTAAATTCATCAGTCTGGTGAGCTGTCTGGTACGTTCTTCCAAGTTTTAATGATGATTTTTTGAACATTTGACAACCAAAACACGGCAACGGATCGGCCGTGTAAAATTTGATTTGAACAGATTTCGCATTCGCAGACTGTAGCATATAGTTGGCGTTTAATTTTATTGCACATCTTTTTTTAAAAAACAGCATGTGATTTTGAGAATTTTAATGTAGTAATTAAATGCAAAGTTACCTTGAAAAACGTTTACTGTGTATTTTGTTGCATAATATTTTGTTGTCTTCGCTTGAGCTCCCTCGGCAAGGTCGTCTAGCTCGCTAACATCGAGGCATGCAAAGCGCTGTTGTTCTTCTTTCTTTTGCTTTCTTTCCACGGTCTGAGGGAAAGGGATGGTCAATCCCCAAATCAAAACTTGGAAAAATTTTCTTCATTTGAATTCCTTAATATTTGTACTTGAGAGCTGAACTACCGGCTTTGAAATGGTTTCAAATTGTGTCGGGGAAACACAGAAAGCGTGAAGTGACAACCGTGTTTGCAAACTCTCATCTAAACACGCCTATCGACCAATGAGAATGCGCGTACTGTCTTAAATATTTTATAAAATGTAATGTAGTCCCTCCCGGGATCGTTTCATACAAACTGTCAGAGCCAAGGATACTGAGGTTTCCAAATGAGACAAAGAAACAAAACTTTTTGATTATTAATAAGAAGCCGCGAGAGAAAGTCAGTATTATATATCCTGTGCGGCGCTTGGTGCAGAGTGGTACGATTTTTATAAAGCCCTCCAGTGTCAATCAATATCATACATGCGCAGTATCTGACCCAGGCACTTTACAGACTTCGCCATTGCAACATAAATTATTAGCATTATATTGGCCGTCTCGTGTCCGCATAAATAGACTATTTTACAGTTGTCTGGTCTTTAAATGGCATGGAGGCCGCAGGTGACCTTGTTCTGATTTAGACCTCACTGTTTTTGGTTTGTACATCAAGTTGTTCTTTAGCTAACTTGCTAGTTGGCATTTAAATGAGAAAAGAAGAGAGGTCTGTAACACCAGCCTCGCTTTCATTCGAATCAGTGAACTGAACAAGAAACAGAAACGACGATAGCGGCAGTTTGCAAGAGTGAGTTTGCTAAACTGCCTGCAATCGAAAGAAAACAGGAGAGGTTATAAAGGAACGGAAAAGATGAATAACCCAAACTCTTGAAGCAAAAACTGTGACCTTTAATGGCATAGTTCACAAATAGCATTACATAGTGAGATATGGCATACGGTATTCATTCTAAATTGAGATTATTAAAACTCATAAACAGACGATAAGACAACTGTGAAGATATTGGAATTGAAATCAGTAGCTGTCTTCGTAATCCAAAAAGCCTTTTCGGTTGTTTTTCCCAATAAAGCAAAGATAAAGATATTCCTTTTTTGGTTTTCATTCATGTCTAACATAACATGTGGGGTGGAAAAATGTATAAGGCTACCCCTGTTTTAGATGGCAGCCACTTTTATCAACTTTACACAGTTAAAACAACCTTAGTATCAACAACGTTCCTCAAGCTTTCCTTCCAGACAATGTCTTACGTCTTCTACAAACTTTTTGTAATATATACGAGAATAATGTAACACGAGCGTGAGACCTAGAAAAAATCTGAGTCCCGATAGGATTTGAACCCATGACCTTCCGAACACCGGGCGGACGCTCTATCCACTGAGCTACGAGAACTCATGGAGAGCCAGGTCATTTAACTAAGTTCTCACTGACATGACATGCGTCTCCTACCTCCTGCAGGATTCAGCAGTGAATATGTGATAAACACTTATAGTGATAAATGAATGATGGTGAAATTGCAGCTTGGTAAATATATATGAGAATAATGTAGCACGAGTGTGGGACCTAGAAAAAAATCTGAGTCCCGATAGGATTTGAACCCATGACCTTCTGAACACCGGGCGGACGCTCTATTCACTGAGCTACGAGAACTCATGGAGAGCCAGGTCATTTAACTAAGTTCTTACATGTAACACGTGTTACATTATTCTCATATATATTTACCGAGCTGCAATTTCACCATCATTCATTTATCACTATAAGTGTTAATCACATATTCACTACTGAATATCCTGCAGGAGGTAGGAGACGCATGTCATGTAAGAACTTAGTTAAATGACCTGGCTCTCCATGAGTTCTCGTAGCTCAGTGGATAGAGCGTCCGCCCGGTGTTCGGAAGGTCATGGGTTCAAATCCTATCGGGACTCAGATTTTTTCTAGGTCCCACGCTCCTGTTACATTATTCTCATATATATTTACCGAGCTGCAATTTCACCATCATTCATTTATCACTATTTGTAATATTCTTCGTAATATTTAATCTGACAAGTAGATGGCTTTATCAATCAAATCAACTCCCCTTTATAAAAATTATAGGATTTCTCAAACGAAATAGACTTGACACGCGAAACTACCAAAGACCTGCAATGATGCAAGGGAGAGTTGTTTCTTATTCTGTTGCCTGTTTTCAGCTTACAACTACTTTGTTTAGACTAGTAAATCTCTAAAAGAACTGTTGCACGGCTCGGCGCATGAGCAAACTATGACGTGAGCATAAAGTACCTGTCTCACTTTCTTACTACACCACATGTAGTTCAGCAATCTCAGACTTCAGTCTATGAGAGCAGAATGACATCGTCCAAATTTCACGGAAGATATTAACGGAATTGAGTTAGTTATTACACTGGCCGAAAGATTCATTGTGGAAAAATGCACGAGCTATTCCGTCTCATCAGACTAGACCATAAATAATGGAATCGAGTGGAGCATAGGAATCTAAATCTGATAACAAATATCACCTCTATCGGTTTTTATATTAACCAATTTGTATTTACAACTTTGTATGTAGACTGCCGCTTGTTTCGTTGCTATGGGAAAATGCCTCATTGTAATAAGCCTCAGACTCATCCAGTTTCTCGAAATCAAAATAAGGAGTGTCCGTGGTCATCATTTGTTCCAGTTGTACAATCAGTTGTTCAAATGTTGGTCGTTCATCGGGCACCTCCTTCCAGCAGTCCAACATCATGCCGTATCTAATGGGAAATAACGTAAATAATATAAATAAATAGGAATTTGTAGTGGCACATCCCACAGGGAGGCTTTCTGTCTACCGTTTCCAGATTGACCTGTAATTTAGGAGTGTCGGTTTTTTGTGGAGGGAGCTCGAGGAAAACCGGAGAACCTGAAGCCCTTGGAGCAAGCATGAGATGCAGCAACAAAGTCAACCCGCTTACAACGCCGGATGCCGCATTCGAAGCCGGCCTACTCTGATTAGTGGGAGGCGAGCGATCTAACTGCTGCGCCATCCTTGCTCCCCTAATTAAGAAATACTACGAAAATATAACCCGCAGTTATCAAACCCACCTTGGTTAAGATGACCAGGGAAAAAAATCAGGGTATTCAATATTGAATGGGAAAAATATTGCCCTCTGCTCTGACGCCTGAGAGTTTTGTTTGAACAGGTCTCATTAAGCAGAAAAAACCGGTTTAGTGTACTTTCTAAATTGGATCATTGAAACTCAGGCAAACAAATCAATGTGACGCATTTTAAAATATGTTCGTCCTGGAAAGTACTATTTATAAATTCTTGAACAACTGCAGCCGAATGACTTGTAGGTCAAAGAAGAAATGATGATTTGCTTACAGCTCATCGGAACAGCTTTTTGGTTTGGCCATACGATACCCAGTCTTAAGAAGCCTGTACAGCTCTTTGTGGCTTATCCCTGGATATGGAATGCCTCCTGACAAGACATAAGAGAAAAAGTAAGTGCTTAAAATGAATTTGTTAAGAAAGCGCTTGTCCTCAGCTGAATGCAATATACACGCAAGTTGCCTGAGCGCCCTTGCTGCGAAACAACGTAGCTATAAGTTTGTATGTAAATGTTAAGAAGGTATTCAACGAGAAACAGAAATCAGGTAAAAAAATCCTTGTTTCACTTTCCTTTACGTGTTTCTTATGTTGTTGTGGAGGTTAATCGATTTTAGCCAGTTTTCCGAGCAGTGTCAGTGTCTACCTCTCCTATGAGCTTGGTATATACCTCTGGTACAAGCTAGCTTAAAATAATAGTCATATAGCAATGATATATATGAAATGGAGGCGTGATCATCGCAACTGCAATTTTAATTTGGCCCGAAAAAACATTTCAGGGCTTCAAAGGGATTCGAACCCATGGCCTCTGCGTTAGCACTTCAGTGGTCTACCAATTCACGTCTCATTCCTGTCACGGGAAAGCAAGTTCAACTTGCGCCCACTTGCGACTACTTGCCGTTCCGTTTGGCCAGGTCTTAAAGATGAACTCGATAAATTGGTCTGCTCCCAACATATGGGTCTTCATAGCTCAGTTGCTGCAGCACTGCAGTGCTAACGCAGAGGCTATGGGTTCGAGTACCCTTGATGCCCTGAAATTTTTCGGGCTAAAATTTGCAGCTGCTTGAATTGCAATTATAACTGCGATGATCACATCTCCATTTCATCTGTATTCCCGCAGTTCAAATCAGCTTCAACAATGATGCACTCCACAAGGTAGATCGCAGTGGCGAAACTAGGGGATGGACCAGGACTGCCCCCCTAATTTTGGGTAAGAGAATAAGAAATCACTTAAGGAAGAAAAGCCGGCAGGGCAAGCAAAACAACCCCCGCCCCCTAGCTCAAGACCTGAGTCGCAGATAACAAAAATGCCTGATCTTTTTGTTTCAGTTAAGTAGATGGCTCTTTCTAAGTAATTATTATCTCTCACCCATTGTGGTCAACTCCCAGAGAAGAACACCGAAGGACCACCTGAAATAAAATAAGGGTGTCCATGCATTTGCTCATGTATGATAATAAGTAACTCAAAAGACCAGTAAGAAATTGCCTAAGACACTCTTGGTAAATAATAAAGACTAACTTACACATCACTCTTAGTAGTGTATATGCTGTTGTGTAATGCCTCAGGAGCTGTCCATTTGATTGGCAGTTTTTTTGTGTGTTTCATTTCATATATATTGCCTTGAGTGTCGCGCAGCAGCCCAAAGTCGGCAATCTTCACCAGTCTGTCCTCGCCGAGAAGAATGTTTCGTGCTGCCAGATCACGGTGAACAAATCCTTTGCTAGCCAAGTATTCCTGTTAAAATATGTCAATGCAATTATATAGACTGTGTTTTCACCAGGCCGATTAACTAGCTGATAATTTTTCCTAGGTGTTTTTTTACAGACCGACATTAGCTAGTTAAACATGACATCTGTTTTTACTGGGAAATTTTAAGCCACTAATACAAATCCGGGCAACTTTCAAAAATGGCGGGGAGGAAGCGTTTTTAATGAGTTCAATAGTACTGATGATTCTCGCTATATTTTTGCGAAAGAAAAGGAATTTTGTTCAGAGGATGTGATTAATGTCTCGCTTTCGCTGCTCGGGACTGAGTTTCTCCAGCTAGGGTGACGCATGTGGCATAGGAACTTGGTATGGAAGAGCTGCTGGTTGCCAGTAATTTAGGAATTGATTCTACATGCGAAACAGGTAAGGCCGAAAATGCCCTGAACAAGGGATTTTAGCATCAAACGGGTCCAGAGGAATTGTTAAGCGGCGGAAGAATTGGGAAGTGTTTAGCAATTCGTCAGCCATGTTAACAAGCATGTGAGGTTTTGTTTCGAAAGAACCACGAGGCGAGCGTCTGGAAAATAATTTTGCCAGATTGTTTGCCAGGCATCTGTCACTACATGCGATGCAATTGGCTGCTGTATTTGTCGGAACAAGTTAAACCATCTTGCGAGGTAGTATAACTCTGCGTGAGTTTCCTGTCGTAAAGGCGAGAAAATCCGCTGTTTTTCCCTGTGAAATCAGTTGGCGTTGTTAACTCGCTAAACCCTAGACAAAGTGTTTTCACTCTATTTCCGGACTTTTCTGACTTTATTTAGCTAAAACTGTCCTAGTGAAAACACAACCATAGTGAGAAATACATATGAAAAACGGTTTACGTCAGACAGTCAACTTCATAATTTGGAACAGACTGTAGCAGTGTCTTCTTTTCAACAACTTGCGTATTTAAGAGGCTGTCTCACCAAGAACCACCCACTCAATTTCGCTTGAAAAATAATTTTGCCTGAAACTCTGGCAACTGAAAGACTTTACCAAGGTAAGAATAAAACAAGATTTCTTTTGATTCGAAATGATTTTCTAGTCGCGTCAGGGGCCATTTAATATTTCGCCTCGTCAGGGCCCGTCGCGCCGTCTCCAAAAGCATAAAATTGGCATTTTTCGTGACGCCGTAAAATATTTCATTCGCAACATCTAGTATTGAGTCTTATATCATTTTGCCCATAAACCTTTCTAGTTTTCCGAGATACTAACCAATTTTGTCTCAATTTAAGTGGCAAGACGAAATCAAGCATATTACTGAACACTATTATTCGCCATCGAACGATGTCTGGAAATGACCTTCATTTAGAAGCTAATTTTTAAAATTTGGGACCTAGCTGAAACCTCTAGTCTACACAGCTGCAAAGTGTAGTCCTTTGTCGGCAAAAATATGCAAAACCCTTACAGTTCAGTATTTCAAAAGTTATGGCCGTTTGTATCAGCACATGTACGAGCATTTCCGACATTCAAACCTATATCAAAATCGACTCTTCTCTGCTGAAAAATTCTCGTTAAAAAGTAAGCAGTTCTTCACAGTTTGCTTAACGCAGAGTCTTCGTTTACGAAGGCCGAGTCTTAGGTCTTAGGTCTTTGTTTTCGTAACACCCCCATCAATTAGTGCAATACATATTTGCTAGAACACTTCAGATCAATGTAGTGTTGAGTCAAACAACGATCGTACAAAATGGCGGAAAAGTGGAAGACCGAGTAAACACTGAGGATAGCATTCATGGACTTAGCCGCTGACCAATTGATGTGAGCGATTTATATTTGATGTGAGCGATTTTAATTTGATGTGAGCAATTTTAATTTGATGTGAGCAATTTTAATTTGATGTGAGCAATTTTAATTTGATGTGAGCAATTTTAATTTGATGTGAGCAATTTTAATTTGATGTGAGCAATTTTAATTTGATGTGACAGTTGTGGGCCACCGTATGGGCCACCGTAGAAATGCTCGTACATGTGCTGATACAAACGGCCATAACTTTTGAAATACTGAAATTGCATATTTTTGCCGATAAAGGACTACACTTTGCAGTTGTGTAGACTAGAGGTTTCAGCTAGGTCCCAAATTTTAAAAATTAGCTTCTAAATGAAGGTCATTTCCAGCCATCGTTCGATGGCGAATAATAGTGTTCAGTAATATGCTTGATTTCGTCTTGCCACTTAAATTGAGACAAAATTGGTTAGTATCTCGGAAAACTAGAAAGGTTTATGGGCAAAATGATATAAGACTCAATACTAGATGTTGCGAATGAAATATTTTACGGCGTCACGAAAAATGCCAATTTTATGCTTTTGGAGACGGCGCGACGGGCCCTGACGAGGCGAAATATTAAATTACTCCTGACGTGACTAGAAAATCATTTCGAATCAAAAGAAATCTTGTTTTATTCTTACCTTGGTAAAGTATTTCAGTTGCCAGAGTTTCAGGCAAAATTATTTTTCAAGCGAAATTGAGTGGGTGGTTCTTGGTGAGACAGCCTCTTAAATACGCAAGTTGTTGAAAAGAAGACACTGCTACAGTCTGTTCCAAATTATGAAGTTGACTGTCTGACGTAAACCGTTTTTTCATATGTATTTCTCACTATGGTTGTGTTTTCACTAGGACAGTTTTAGCTAAATAAAGTCAGAAAAGTCCGGAAATAGAGTGAAAACACTTTGTCTAGGGTTTAGCGAGTTAACAACGCCAACTGATTTCACAGGGAAAAACAGCGGATTTTCTCGCCTTTACGACAGGAAACTCACGCAGAGTTATACTACCTCGCAAGATGGTTTAACTTGTTCCGACAAATACAGCAGCCAATTGCATCGCATGTAGTGACAGATGCCTGGCAAACAATCTGGCAAAATTATTTTCCAGACGCTCGCCTCGTGGTTCTTTCGAAACAAAACCTCACATGCTTGTTAACATGGCTGACGAATTGCTAAACACTTCCCAATTCTTCCGCCGCTTAACAATTCCTCTGGACCCGTTTGATGCTAAAATCCCTTGTTCAGGGCATTTTCGGCCTTACCTGTTTCGCATGTAGAATCAATTCCTAAATTACTGGCAACCAGCAGCTCTTCCATACCAAGTTCCTATGCCACATGCGTCACCCTAGCTGGAGAAACTCAGTCCCGAGCAGCGAAAGCGAGACATTAATCACATCCTCTGAACAAAATTCCTTTTCTTTCGCAAAAATATAGCGAGAATCATCAGTACTATTGAACTCATTAAAAACGCTTCCTCCCCGCCATTTTTGAAAGTTGC
Organism: Platygyra sinensis; assembly: GCA_019787425.1. Taxonomy (NCBI): domain Eukaryota; kingdom Metazoa; phylum Cnidaria; class Anthozoa; order Scleractinia; family Merulinidae; genus Platygyra; species Platygyra sinensis. The sequence continues at coordinate 11,030 of JAHPZR010037800.1, forward strand.
CCGGATTTGTATTAGTGGCTTAAAATTTCCCAGTAAAAACAGATGTCATGTTTAACTAGCTAATGTCGGTCTGTAAAAAAACACCTAGGAAAAATTATCAGCTAGTTAATCGGCCTGGTGAAAACACAGTCTATATAATTGCATTGACATATTTTAACAGGAATACTTGGCTAGCAAAGGATTTGTTCACCGTGATCTGGCAGCACGAAACATTCTTCTCGGCGAGGACAGACTGGTGAAGATTGCCGACTTTGGGCTGCTGCGCGACACTCAAGGCAATATATATGAAATGAAACACACAAAAAAACTGCCAATCAAATGGACAGCTCCTGAGGCATTACACAACAGCATATACACTACTAAGAGTGATGTGTAAGTTAGTCTTTATTATTTACCAAGAGTGTCTTAGGCAATTTCTTACTGGTCTTTTGAGTTACTTATTATCATACATGAGCAAATGCATGGACACCCTTATTTTATTTCAGGTGGTCCTTCGGTGTTCTTCTCTGGGAGTTGACCACAATGGGTGAGAGATAATAATTACTTAGAAAGAGCCATCTACTTAACTGAAACAAAAAGATCAGGCATTTTTGTTATCTGCGACTCAGGTCTTGAGCTAGGGGGCGGGGGTTGTTTTGCTTGCCCTGCCGGCTTTTCTTCCTTAAGTGATTTCTTATTCTCTTACCCAAAATTAGGGGGGCAGTCCTGGTCCATCCCCTAGTTTCGCCACTGCGATCTACCTTGTGGAGTGCATCATTGTTGAAGCTGATTTGAACTGCGGGAATACAGATGAAATGGAGATGTGATCATCGCAGTTATAATTGCAATTCAAGCAGCTGCAAATTTTAGCCCGAAAAATTTCAGGGCATCAAGGGTACTCGAACCCATAGCCTCTGCGTTAGCACTGCAGTGCTGCAGCAACTGAGCTATGAAGACCCATATGTTGGGAGCAGACCAATTTATCGAGTTCATCTTTAAGACCTGGCCAAACGGAACGGCAAGTAGTCGCAAGTGGGCGCAAGTTGAACTTGCTTTTCCCGTGACAGGAATGAGACGTGAATTGGTAGACCACTGAAGTGCTAACGCAGAGGCCATGGGTTCGAATCCCTTTGAAGCCCTGAAATGTTTTTTCGGGCCAAATTAAAATTGCAGTTGCGATGATCACGCCTCCATTTCATATATATCATTGCTATATGACTATTATTTTAAGCTAGCTTGTACCAGAGGTATATACCAAGCTCATAGGAGAGGTAGACACTGACACTGCTCGGAAAACTGGCTAAAATCGATTAACCTCCACAACAACATAAGAAACACGTAAAGGAAAGTGAAACAAGGATTTTTTTACCTGATTTCTGTTTCTCGTTGAATACCTTCTTAACATTTACATACAAACTTATAGCTACGTTGTTTCGCAGCAAGGGCGCTCAGGCAACTTGCGTGTATATTGCATTCAGCTGAGGACAAGCGCTTTCTTAACAAATTCATTTTAAGCACTTACTTTTTCTCTTATGTCTTGTCAGGAGGCATTCCATATCCAGGGATAAGCCACAAAGAGCTGTACAGGCTTCTTAAGACTGGGTATCGTATGGCCAAACCAAAAAGCTGTTCCGATGAGCTGTAAGCAAATCATCATTTCTTCTTTGACCTACAAGTCATTCGGCTGCAGTTGTTCAAGAATTTATAAATAGTACTTTCCAGGACGAACATATTTTAAAATGCGTCACATTGATTTGTTTGCCTGAGTTTCAATGATCCAATTTAGAAAGTACACTAAACCGGTTTTTTCTGCTTAATGAGACCTGTTCAAACAAAACTCTCAGGCGTCAGAGCAGAGGCAATATTTTTCCCATTCAATATTGAATACCCTGATTTTTTTCCCTGGTCATCTTAACCAAGGTGGGTTTGATAACTGCGGGTTATATTTTCGTAGTATTTCTTAATTAGGGGAGCAAGGATGGCGCAGCAGTTAGATCGCTCGCCTCCCACTAATCAGAGTAGGCCGGCTTCGAATGCGGCATCCGGCGTTGTAAGCGGGTTGACTTTGTTGCTGCATCTCATGCTTGCTCCAAGGGCTTCAGGTTCTCCGGTTTTCCTCGAGCTCCCTCCACAAAAAACCGACACTCCTAAATTACAGGTCAATCTGGAAACGGTAGACAGAAAGCCTCCCTGTGGGATGTGCCACTACAAATTCCTATTTATTTATATTATTTACGTTATTTCCCATTAGATACGGCATGATGTTGGACTGCTGGAAGGAGGTGCCCGATGAACGACCAACATTTGAACAACTGATTGTACAACTGGAACAAATGATGACCACGGACACTCCTTATTTTGATTTCGAGAAACTGGATGAGTCTGAGGCTTATTACAATGAGGCATTTTCCCATAGCAACGAAACAAGCGGCAGTCTACATACAAAGTTGTAAATACAAATTGGTTAATATAAAAACCGATAGAGGTGATATTTGTTATCAGATTTAGATTCCTATGCTCCACTCGATTCCATTATTTATGGTCTAGTCTGATGAGACGGAATAGCTCGTGCATTTTTCCACAATGAATCTTTCGGCCAGTGTAATAACTAACTCAATTCCGTTAATATCTTCCGTGAAATTTGGACGATGTCATTCTGCTCTCATAGACTGAAGTCTGAGATTGCTGAACTACATGTGGTGTAGTAAGAAAGTGAGACAGGTACTTTATGCTCACGTCATAGTTTGCTCATGCGCCGAGCCGTGCAACAGTTCTTTTAGAGATTTACTAGTCTAAACAAAGTAGTTGTAAGCTGAAAACAGGCAACAGAATAAGAAACAACTCTCCCTTGCATCATTGCAGGTCTTTGGTAGTTTCGCGTGTCAAGTCTATTTCGTTTGAGAAATCCTATAATTTTTATAAAGGGAGTTGATTTGATTGATAAAGCCATCTACTTGTCAGATTAAATATTACGAAGAATATTACAAATAGTGATAAATGAATGATGGTGAAATTGCAGCTCGGTAAATATATATGAGAATAATGTAACAGGAGCGTGGGACCTAGAAAAAATCTGAGTCCCGATAGGATTTGAACCCATGACCTTCCGAACACCGGGCGGACGCTCTATCCACTGAGCTACGAGAACTCATGGAGAGCCAGGTCATTTAACTAAGTTCTTACATGACATGCGTCTCCTACCTCCTGCAGGATATTCAGTAGTGAATATGTGATTAACACTTATAGTGATAAATGAATGATGGTGAAATTGCAGCTCGGTAAATATATATGAGAATAATGTAACACGTGTTACATGTAAGAACTTAGTTAAATGACCTGGCTCTCCATGAGTTCTCGTAGCTCAGTGAATAGAGCGTCCGCCCGGTGTTCAGAAGGTCATGGGTTCAAATCCTATCGGGACTCAGATTTTTTTCTAGGTCCCACACTCGTGCTACATTATTCTCATATATATTTACCAAGCTGCAATTTCACCATCATTCATTTATCACTATAAGTGTTTATCACATATTCACTGCTGAATCCTGCAGGAGGTAGGAGACGCATGTCATGTCAGTGAGAACTTAGTTAAATGACCTGGCTCTCCATGAGTTCTCGTAGCTCAGTGGATAGAGCGTCCGCCCGGTGTTCGGAAGGTCATGGGTTCAAATCCTATCGGGACTCAGATTTTTTCTAGGTCTCACGCTCGTGTTACATTATTCTCGTATATATTACAAAAAGTTTGTAGAAGACGTAAGACATTGTCTGGAAGGAAAGCTTGAGGAACGTTGTTGATACTAAGGTTGTTTTAACTGTGTAAAGTTGATAAAAGTGGCTGCCATCTAAAACAGGGGTAGCCTTATACATTTTTCCACCCCACATGTTATGTTAGACATGAATGAAAACCAAAAAGGAATATCTTTATCTTTGCTTTATTGGGAAAAACAACCGAAAAGGCTTTTTGGATTACGAAGACAGCTACTGATTTCAATTCC
>JAHPZR010037801.1:0-13761 GCA_019787425.1 Platygyra sinensis
GCGACTGGAATAGCAACTATCCAGGTTTGCCAAATGTTGCCTTGCACTGCTAATAAAATTAGACTACAAACGGTATAGCTAACTAAACACATTCCTAGGGAGCCTTCCCAACTTTTGTTCATTCCCCAGACTTGATAGGGATGTTTGCCAAAGTTTTGACCAATGATAGCTGCGAACCCATCACCCCAAGCCATGGTTAATATTCCTATGGCGGCATATTGAGGTTGTTGAATAGACCAAAACCAACCGATGAGAATACCAATACTAACTGCGTAGAAAAATGTTCCTAGGCTTTTGCGCCCTACACTGTTAACGCTGGGAAGGATGGGAAGTCGGTAGGAAATAAGGGCGATCGCTGCTGAGATAATTCCGGCAGTAATGCCTATCCAGGGGGGAATTTCTAGCCACCAAGCAAATAGAATTACATTACCTGTGCCAATATGAACGACTTTTCGCGATATCTCTGGGTCGACTTTGGCAAAACGGTTGAGTGCTTCGGCAAAGATTAAAATAATTCCTAACCATCCACCGACGAGGAAAACTTGGAGCCAAATATTGGGAAATGTGCTGATGATAGACACTATAAGAAAGCTGAAAAGGATAGCGTTTAATAATAACAGGATGTACATAGGAGCACTTCAGAAACTAGGTTTTTTTCCTGGTTTCTTTACTGTAAGTCCTTAATACAATAGAACTATTATGTTTGATAATATACTATACTAGTCTCTAATATTTAACTCTATGGGAAGAAATTTATGATTGATGATGGATGTACTTTTCCAGATGTCACTTTTACTGTTCCAAATGTCAGTTTTATGGCCCAAGTCTCTGTGGAACCACTAGCGGCTATGGGGATAATTGAAGAGGGGTGGAGTGAGGTTCGGAACAATTTAGCTGAGTTTGCTAGTTCTGAGACTTTTGAGAGGGATATGTTCAGTGTCTTTGGGGAGTCTACAAATGTTGATTTGGGAAGGACTATTATTGATGCTTTGGTAAAGGGTGAGGACTGGCCACAGATAAATGTTGTGCCAGCAGCACTGATGAATGGTGCGGCAGGAGGTTTTGACCCTCTGACTGGTGAGGTCTATTTAGGGGATAGTTTGGTTGAGCCATTGTCTGTTATGGGGAGTGAAACAAGGGAGTTTGATCTAGTTGGTGTACTTACCGAGGAAATAGCACACTCTATTGAGTGGAAGTTAAATCTCACAGATACTCCAGGAGATGAGGGGGAGTATTTGGCAGCGTTGGTGAATGGGGATGAGTTGAGCGAGGGGGAAGTTGCTCGGTTGCGGGGTGAAGATGATAGGAGAGAGATTTTAAATGGAACGGTTATAGTGGAGGCTAATTCAGATTTGACTTTTGAGACTCAAACTTTCCCAACAGGTGATCGACCTCAAGGGATGGGAGAAGGAGATTTTAATCAAGATGGGCTTCAGGATATTGTAGTAGGAAACACTGGATTATCAAATGGTGGCATATCAATCTTTTTGGGTGATGGTAAAGGAGGAGTGTTAACTGCATTCTTATCTAAATTAGAAGGTGTTTTGCCCTATCGCGTTACAGTAGGAGATATGAACCGAGACGGTAACCAGGATATCGTGACGGCAAATTTCAGGAACGATAGCGTGACAGTGTTGTTTGGAAATGGGAAAGGTCAGTTTAGCAGTTCTAGCAATTTTGCTGTAGGTAGAGGCCCACTAGAATTAGCGGTAGCAGACGTAAACCAAGACAACAACCTGGATATCGTTACCCCTAATTGGTATTCTGATGATGTCTCTGTTTTGTTGGGAAATGGGGATGGTACTTTTATGAGCGCTGTGAATTTTACAACAGGAGGCCGAGAGCCTCAAGCCGTAGTCATTAAAGATGTCAATGGAGATCGCAACCCAGATATTACGGTAAGTAATTTTGAGTCTGCTACCGTTGCTGTCCTGCCAGGAAATGGAGATGGTACTTTTGGCTTGCCTACTAGTTTTCCTGCAGGAGGAAAACCTCATATTGGTTTAACAGGGAAGGACTTGAACCGAGATGGGAAACTCGATCTTGTCTTACCTACAACAGGGCCAGATGGTGTTTCGGTAATGTTGGGTATAGGAAACGGACTTTTTGGTTTTCCCACGAACCTTCTAGCAGGTTCTGATCCAATTGATGTTGCCGTTGAAGATTTGAATGGCGATCGCCAACTTGATCTTGTTGTCACAAACAGAGAGTCTGAGAATATCTCCGTATTACTGGGAAAAGGGAAAGGACTTTTCGAGCCTGCGATTAATTTTGCGGTGGGAGATTATCCCCACAGTGTTGTAGTACAGGACTTTAATAACGATGGCAAAAAAGATATTGCTGTCACGAACTACACCGCTGATACCGTCTCCATTTTAACTAACACCAGCAAAATTGCAGTCGCCGACCCCAACATTACCATCTCTGACACCAGAATAACTGAAGGCAACAAAGGCAGGAAAAATGCTAAATTCACTGTCACTCTCGACGACGCAAGCAATAAAACAGTCAAAGTCAACTACGCAACTGCTAATGGTAGCGCCAAAGCCGGAAAAGATTACCTGAAAACCACTGGTACTCTCACATTCCAACCTGGTCAAACCCAAAAGAAAATCAATGTTCCTATCTTCGGCGACACTATAGTGGAAAAAAACGAAAAATTTCAGCTCAACCTCAGCAAACCCAAAAAATGGCAAAATCAAAGATAAACGCGGCATTGCTACCATCCGCAACGACGATAAAAATCAGCCCCTGCTATCTATTGGCGACGCTCAAATAACTGAAGGGGACCGGGGCAAAAAACAACTAAAATTCGATGTCACCCTCAACACCAAAGTCAAGAAAAGAGTTGAAGTTAATTACGCCACCGCGGACATGACTGCAAAAAAAGGTTCCGACTACCAACAAACCAAAGGCAAACTCATTTTCAAACCTAACCAGAAGAAAAAGACTATAACAGTTCCCATCCTGGGGGATACTCTCAACGAAGACGACGAGAAATTTAGAGTCAACCTTAGCAGACCTAAAAATGCTAAACTGAGAGATAAACGTGGAGTTGGTCTTATTAAAGATAATGATCGGGGTGGAGACCAACCAGGAGATAGTTTTGAGACAGCGATCAACTTAGACATACTCACAGGGGAACAGGTTGTGAGTGATACAATTGGTTTTACTGAGGGAATAAAGCGGGATACAAATGACTACTTCCGTTTCCAGACAGATAAAGAAGGTACTTTTGTGTTGGTTCTTGATGATCTGTTAAAAAATGCTGATGTTGAGCTATATGGTAGTGATCAAGAATTGATTAACCAGTCGAAAAATAAGGGTGTTAAGCCAGAAAGTATGAGTACCATATTAGACCCAGACACTTATTTTCTGCGGGTATATCCCCAAGGCGGCAGTCGCACAAACTACCGTCTGAGCGTTGATTTATTGTAGCACAAGTGTGTTAGCTGTAGTGTAATTATAGGGTGAGTTCTCTAAGTCTTTTTTTAAAGTAGGAGAGCCACCCTTAATATTATCAGGACTTACGCAGGTACGCTATATATAGAGTACTGTCAAAATGAACAGGATGTACATAGGAGCACTTCAGAAACTAGGCTTTTTTCCTGGTTTCTTTACTGTAAGTCCTTAATACAATAGAACTATTATGTTTGAATAATATACTATACTAGTCTCTAATATTTAACTCTATGGGAAGAAATTTATGATTGATGATGGATGTACTTTTCCAGATGTCACTTTTACTGTTCCACATGTCACTTTTATGGCCCAAGTTTCTGTGGAACCACTAGGGGCTATGGGGATAATTGAAGAGGGGTGGAGTGAGGTTCGGAACAATTTAGCTGAGTTTGCTAGTTCTGAGACTTTTGAGAGGGATATGTTGAGTGTCTTTGGGGAGTCTACAAATGTTGATTTGGGAAGGACTATTATTGATGCTTTGGTAAAGGGTGAGGACTGGCCACAGATAAATGTTGTGCCAGCAGCACTGATGAATGGTGCGGCAGGAGGTTTTGACCCTCTGACTGGTGAGGTCTATTTAGGGGATAGTTTGGTTGAGCCATTGTCTGTTATGGGGAGTGAAACAACGGAGCTTGATCTAGTTGGTGTACTTACCGAGGAAATAGCACACTCTATTGAGTGGAAGTTAAATCTCACAGATACTCCAGGAGATGAGGGGGAGTATTTGGCAGCGTTGGTGAATGGGGATGAGTTGAGCGAGGGGGAAATTGCTCGGTTGCGGGGTGAGGATGATAGGAGGGAGATTTTAAATGGAACGGTTATAGTGGAGGCTAATTCAGATTTGACTTTTGAGACTCAAACCTTCCCAACGGGTGATCAACCTTTGGGTATCGCAGTAGCAGATTTTGATATGGATGGGTTTCAGGATATTGTAGTAGGAAGCGTTGGGGAAAACGAGGTATCAGTATTTTTGAGTGATGGTAAAGGAGGAGTGTTCGCTGGACTCTTATTAAAATTAGATACTTTACCCTATCGCGTTAGAGTGGGAGATGTGAACCGAGACGGTAACCAGGATATTGTGACGTCAAATTTCAGCAACAATAATGTGACAGTGTTATTGGGAAATGGAAAAGGTCAGTTTAGGCCTCCTAGTAATTTTGCTGTAGGAATTGGCCCAACAGAGTTAGCGATAGCAGATCTGAACCTAGACGGTAACCCGGACATCATTACCCCTAACTTTTCTTCTGAGAATGTCTCTGTATTGTTGGGAAATGGGGATGGCACTTTTATGACCACTATGGATTTTACAACAGGAGGCTCTGGGCCTGAAGACTTACTTGTTAAAGATATCAATGGAGATGGCAACCCGGATATTGTGGTCACTAATTTTAACTCTGCCAACTTTTCAGTGCTTTTAGGAAATGGAAATGGTACCTTTGGTTTTCCCAATGACGATGGTACCTTTGGTTTGCCCACTAGCTATGCTGTAGGAGGAAAACCTATTGGTATAGCAGGGAAGGACTTGAACCAAGATGGGGACTTCGATCTTGTATTCCCCACAAGAGAGCCAGATGGTGTTTCGGTAGTGTTGGGCATAGGAGACACCTTTTTGGGTTTCCCCAGCATTCCAGTAGGTTTGATACCGCAAGATATTGCAATTGAAGATTTGAATGGCGATCGCCAACTTGATATTGTTGTCACAAACTTTGAATCTGACAATATATCCATATTACTGGGACGAGGAAAAGGACTTTTTGCTCCTGCGACTAGTTTTTTGGTAGGAGATGGTCCCCACAATGTTGTATTAGAGGACTTTAATAACGATGGTAAAAAAGATATTGCTGTCACGAACTACAACACTGACACCATCTCCATCTTAACTAACACCAGCAAAATTGCAGTCGCCGACCCCAACATTACCATCTCTGACACCATAATAACCGAAGGCAACAAAGGTAAGAAAAATGCTAAATTCACTGTCACCCTCGACGAGGCTCGCAATAAAACAGTCAAAGTCAACTACGCAACTGCTGATGGTAGCGCCAAAGCCGGAAAAGATTACCGGAAAACCTCTGGTACTCTCACATTCAGACCTGGTCAAACCCAAAAGAAAATCAATGTTCCTATCTTCGGCGACACTCTAGCGGAAAGAGACGAAAAATTTCAGCTCAAACTCAGCAAACCCAAAAATGGGAAAATTAAAGATAAACGCGGCATTGCTACCATCCGCAACGACGATAAAAATCAGCCCCTGCTATCTATTGGCGACGCTCAAATAACTGAAGGCGACCGGGGCAAAAAACAACTAAAATTCGATGTCACCCTCAACACCAAAGTCAAGAAAAGAGTTGAAGTTAATTACGCCACCGCCGACATAACTGCCAAAAAAGGTTCCGACTACCAACAAACCAAAGGCAAACTCATTTTCAAACCTAACCAGAAGAAAAAGACTATAACAGTTCCCATCCTGGGGGATACTCTCAACGAAGACGACGAGAAATTTAGAGTCAACCTTAGCAGACCTAAAAATGCTAAACTGAGAGACAGACGTGGAGTTGGTCTTATTAAAGATAATGATGGGGGTGGAGACCAACCAGGAGATAGTTTTGAGACAGCGATCAACTTAGACTTACTCACAGGGGAACAGGTTGTGAGTGACCAAATTGGTTTTGCCGAGGGAATAAAGCGGGATACAAATGACTATTTCCGTTTCCAAACAGATAAGGAAGGTACTTTTGTGTTGGTTCTTGATGATATGTTAAAAAATGCTGATGTTGATCTATATAGTAGTGATCAAGAATTGATTAACCAGTCGAAAAATAAGGGTGTTAAGCCAGAAAGTATGAGTACCATATTAGACCCAGACACTTATTTTCTGCGGGTATATCCCCAAGGCGGCAGTCGCACAAACTACCGTCTGAGCGTTGATTTCTTGTAGCACAAGTGTGTTAGCTGTAGTGTAATTATAGGGTGAGTTCTCTAAGTCTTTTTTTAAAGTAGGAGAGCCACCCTTAATATTATATTTGGTTAAGCGGTGCTCATTAAAGTCTTTGGTATAATGATATTAAATGATGAAAAAATAGGTATTTTTTTAAGGCTATAAAAAAACTAAAATTTTTATTTTTATTCGATGCTTTTATATTGAGGAATCCCGAATTATAAATATTTAATAATACATAAATCATCAATTATAATAGTATAAGCAAAAAGCACGGAAATTCTAAGTACTCAAACTTAGTAAATAATTACTTTTGAACTTTAATTTTTAAGCTGCGTGTCGTGCTATATTTACCTATTCCATTTCTTTAGGAATGTTGTCTGTATAGTTTATGCTTACTTCTTCTTTCCTGAAAGTTTAAACACATTACACTTGAAACTTAAAATTACGAAGTAGTTTAGTTGCATCCTCACCTTCCAATGGTTTTGAGAATAAATATCCTTGTCCTTTGTTACATTGAAGTTTCTTAAGTTTTTGCATTTGAGTTCGAGTTTCTATTCCTTCTGCAATTATTTCTAAACCTAAATTATTAGCTAATCCAATAATAGCACCCACAATTTTACAAGTTTGACCACTTGTATCCGAGTCTAATCTACTCACAAAAGACCTATCAATTTTAATACTATCAATAGGGAATTGATGTAGATAACTTAATGATGAATAACCTGTACCAAAATCATCAATTAATAATTTAATATTTTTATTTTTCAGTTTATTCAAAATTTGAGTTGCTAAACTAACATTTTCCATAATTAAAGTTTCAGTTATTTCCAGTTCCAAATAACTAGGTTGACAATTTGTTTCTTCCAAAATTGTGTTAATTTCTTCCAATAAATTTGGTTGTGAAAGATGCTTACTAGAAAGATTGACACTCACGGTAAAATTATCAGTAGGAAATTGACAACTAGAATACATACAGCAACCAGAATCATATTTAGTACTACATTCTTGCTGCCAAGTAGTTAACTGATGACAAACAGATCGCAATATCCACATTCCTAAAGGTACAATTAAACCTGTTTCTTCTGCTAGAGGGATAAATTGTCCTGGATAAATCAAGCCTCTGGTAGGATGAGCCCAACGTAGCAAAGATTCAAAACCAGTAATTATACCTGTATTTAAACAGATAATTGGTTGGTAATTTAAGATAAATTGAGAATTTACCGGATTTTGTTTAATTATTTCTATTGCCCGTCGTAGATCGTTTTCCAGTTGTAATAAAGAGATAGCTTCCCTGTGCATTGTCAAATCAAACACCTCATGCCTTGCTTTCCCTAAAGCCTTAGCTCGATACATAGCAATGTCTGCATCTCGCAGCAAATCTTCCGGCTTGTTGTAAATAGGACAAATAAGGGGATGATTTTCATCAATATCCTCAATAAAATTTCTGTGGTTAGTAACAATACCAATACTTGCTGTAGTAAATATTTCATTTCCTTCCAAGTAAATTGGTCTAACAAGTTCTTGATGAATTCTCCCAGCTACTTTAGTAGCATCTTGCAAATTAGATGGAGACTCTAGTAAGATCGTGAATTCGTCTCCTCCTAATCTGGCCAGAGTATCTGAAGCTTTGATACAGTTTTGTAGCCGCTTACTGATCGCTATTAATAGCCTATCTCCAATAGTATGTCCTAAACTATCATTAATAACTTTAAAGCGATCTAAATCTAGAAAAAGCACATTAAATTGATAGTTTGGTTGTTTTCTAGACCGACATAATGCTAATTTTAATCGTTCAAAAAACAATGCTCGGTTTGGTAAACCTGTGAGTGTATCATGAAGTGCATCATAAACAAGTTTAGCCTGTGTTTTTTTGCGGTGGGTGATATCTTTAAGAATTATCTGTGTTGCTGCTTTCCCATCATAAGTATAAGGTATTCCCACTATTTCTACATCTATGATTTCTCCATTTAGTTTAATCAACTTTTCTTCTTGTAAATGTGTTTCCATGCCTTGTTCTTGAACTTGTTGCAGTCGCTGTTTTTCTGTTTCTATAAGCTCTGAAGGAATGAATTTCCGAAGTAATTGACCAATGATTTCGTCTGGGCAATTTGCCCCAAATAATTTAGCTCCAGCAGCATTTATATAGACAATTTTTTCCATGTAGTTGACAGCGATCGCTTCTGGTGAGTTCTTGACCAAACGGTGGTAACGTTCTTCACTTTCTTTGAGTGCTGCCTCTGCCTGTTGGAGTGCAAACTCTTGCGCTCGTTTTTGTTGAGTTATATCTCTATTAACTCCTATACTTCCAACTATTTGATTCTGTTGATCTAATATTGGTACAACTGTTGTTTCACATATACCCTCACTGCCATCTTTGCGAATAAAGTTAATTTCTCCTATCCACTTATCATTGACTTTGATCCTTTCTATGATTTCCTTTGTTAACACAGATGCTATTTCTGGTTTGTGTAAAATAGCTGGACTCTTCCCTAATACCTCAGTTTTACTATAACCAAAGATTCTGGTTGCTGCTGAGTTCCAGTCAACGATATTACCCTGAGTATCTGTCAGAATTACTCCATCGTAGAGATACTCAAAAATTAAAGCTTTTTTTTGCAGTGATCTTTGAATAAGTGTATCTTCCAACGAAGGTGACAAGACAGAAAGTATTGCAGTTTCGCCATTGAATTTGATATAAGACATTGATACTTTAGCCCAAAATGGTGTGCCATCTATTTTTTTTAAGTATACCTCGCAATCAAATGTCTGTTTTTTTTTGGAATTCGGCAGCATAACTTCTCCATAGAAGTTTGCTAACAAAAACTCATATTCTTGAGGGCTAAAGTAAAAATTAGATGTTGGAAAACCGATAAAGTTATAATTAGAAAGGCCAAAAATTACTCCAAAAAATTCATTGTGGAAGATAATTATACCATCAACTGCACGACTAATCAATATTGCTGCTGGAATTAACTTAGTAAAAATTTCCCATAGTTCTTCAGATTTTTTTTGTATCTTTTCCATGGCTTACTAAAATCTTATTAATATTTTGAATATCTAAAAAATTATACAAGATTAATGTAGAGATATATATTATTATAACATAACTATAGAGTGTAATATATATCATCAAAAATACTAGTTTTTTTTTGCACAGACCTAACATCTTACTAGTGGCAAATGTTAGAACCTCTAATTGCCCCGGCAAAAACTAGAGGAATAACCCTTAGCTTCGATATGTCAGAGGTTCTTAATGTAATTTTCAAGGTAGCTCAAAAGGTTCTGAAAAGAAAAAATTAACAATCTGAAATACTTGTTATTCCATAGTTTAGCAATTACCAAAAATATTAATCATAGCCATGCATTAGCAACGTTTAATTTTATGTTTTATGGCCCATAGGAGTACCGTGACCGGAGATAATGCCAGAGGGTCGACAACTATTTTCTGGCTGGGGAAGCAGATGACAGATAGCAAAGACTGAAGGAGGAGTTGAGGGTGAGAGTACCTCTTCAAGCAAGAAGTAATACTTCAGTAAGTGCAGAAACTTTCAATACCCAATCATTCAAAATTGCTAGTGGGGGATAAGAGATCGGCTTATTGTACTTATGTAATTAATTTTGTAAGTAGTGGTACAGAATTAATTACACATCTATGCAAGCATACAAACTATATTCTTTACATTATTGTGAGCTCAAATAATTAGGGTTAGCTGAAAAAACTCAAACCATTTACCAATAAAGGATATAACTTGTTTTTGTGCACAAAATCTACAAGCTTGTTGTTCCACCGAAAAAATTGATGATTTTGAGCTATTAAGGGCAAAAAATTGAAATACTTCCGACTATATCTTTTGTAATGTCAATTTATCAGCGCCTCTCCACTTCAATATCTTTTGTAATGTCAATTTATCAGCGCCTCCACTTCAATATTTTCTCTCTCAATAGTTTCCACCCTGACCCATAAAATGTATTGAGCAAGTCCTAATTAGAATAGATAAGTAATAATGCAACAACACTATATTAACTAGTATTTATCTTAACTATAATTTATAAATATCTAGTAATTGTAGTTAGTTTGAGAATTTATATATTCATCCTCAATCTTTAGTAAGATCACATACCTTCTTGAAAATAGCTCCAACTACTGTAAAATAAATATTAAGTACCTCTTTCCTCCTGCATTATAGCAGCTTCAATCTTTCAATCTTGAGATACAATTATTATAGTTAATCGTATCTTTTTGAAAGACAAAAGTAAAAAAAATATAGTATTCCGTGGGGGTTGATGATAGGTGGATAGGACTTGTATTTTTGGTCATTGCTCAATTATTAAATAACAAACATTTCAAATTATTCAATTTTTATTCCCATACCTTGATTTAGAAACTCCATACTTTTATATTATATCAAAATCTAGTTCAAATTAATATCAAAACTGTAAAATTAATGTTGAGTTAAGTAGAAGGACACTATAACAATGTTAGAAAATTATAACAATCAGATCCAACAACGAGCAACCCTAGGTATCCCACCTTTACCACTAGATGCTGAACAAACATCAGACCTATGTGAACTACTGAAAAGTCCACCGATAGGAACAGAAGAGAAGTTAATGACATTACTACGCTTGCGTGTACCACCAGGAGTAGATGAAGCAGCCTATGTCAAAGCAGGATTTCTCACAGGTATTGCTAAAGGAGAAATAACCACCCCTCTTATCACCCCCACCTATGCAGTGGAACTATTAGGAACAATGGTTGGTGGTTATAATGTCCAATCTCTAATTGACATACTCAAATCGGAAAATTCTGAATTGGCCAGCACAGCAGCTACTGCCCTAAGTAAAATTCTGCTAGTATATGACGCTTTCAATGACGTGATCAAATTAGGAGAAACCAACCCCTATGCCAAAAAAGTAGTAGACTCTTGGGCAGCAGCAGAATGGTTTACCACTCGGCCCCAACTTCCAGAAGCGATAACAGTTACCGTCTTCAAAGTCCCAGGTGAAACTAACACCGACGATCTCTCACCAGCTCCCCACGCCACGACTCGTCCCGACATTCCTCTTCACGCATTAGCAATGCTAGAGTCAAAAATGCCAGAAGGGTTAAAGACAATTGCGCAATTAAAGCAAAAAGGTCATCCAGTAGCTTATGTTGGAGATATTGTGGGTACAGGTTCATCCCGTAAATCTGCCTGTAACTCCATGCTGTGGCATATTGGGGAAGATATTCCTTTCATTCCCAATAAACGTTCTGGTGGTTATATTCTGGGAGGTAAAATTGCTCCTATTTTCTTCAACACTGCAGAAGACTCCGGCGCACTACCGATCGAATGCGATGTCACAAAAATGGAGACAGGCATGGTCATAACTATCTATCCCTACAAAGGAGAAATTATCAACGAAGCAGGAGAAATAATTTCCACCTTTACCCTAAAACCAGAAACTATGTTAGACGAAGTTAGAGCCGGAGGACGGATACCTCTATTAATTGGGCGTACTCTGACTGACAAAACTCGTAATATTCTAGGGTTAGAAACCAGTTCTGTATTTACTCGTCCCCAACTACCAACAGACACAGGTAAAGGTTTCACCTTGGCACAGAAAATGGTAGGTAAAGCTTGTGGTTTAGCAGGCATTCGACCCGGTACTGCTTGCGAGCCATTGATGACAACAGTGGGTTCTCAGGATACTACAGGACCAATGACCAGGGACGAAATGAAAGAACTTGCTTGCCTTGGTTTCAGCGCTGATTTAGTTATGCAGAGTTTTTGTCATACTGCTGCCTATCCCAAACCAGTTGATATTAACACTCATAAAGAATTACCAGATTTCTTTTCTGCTCGGGGTGGGGTAGCGTTGCGTCCTGGAGATGGAATTATTCATTCTTGGTTAAACCGAATGTTGTTACCGGATACAGTGGGAACAGGAGGTGATTCTCATACCCGTTTTCCTCTGGGAATTTCTTTCCCTGCGGGTTCTGGTTTGGTAGCATTTGCAGCCGCTCTAGGTTTGATGCCATTGGATATGCCAGAATCTGTTTTGGTGAGATTTAAGGGTGAGTTACAACCAGGGGTAACACTACGAGATATTGTGAATGCTATTCCCTATGTAGCGATTCAAAAAGGGTTGTTAACTGTAGCTCTGGAGAACAAGAAAAATGTCTTTTCCGGACGAATTATGGAAATGGAAGGTTTGCCATATTTGAAGGTTGAGCAGGCATTTGAATTAACGGATGCGACGGCGGAACGTTCCTGTGCTGGTTCCACAATTAAGTTGGGTGCGGAGACAATTTCTGAGTATTTGCGTTCTAATGTTACTTTGTTAAAGAATATGGTAGCACGGGGTTATCAGGATACACGAACAATTATGCGTCGGGTTTCTAAGATGGAGCAATGGTTGGCAAATCCAAAGTTGATGTCAGCAGATGCGAATGCGGAGTATGCAGAAATTATTGAAGTAGATTTGAATGAGATCAAGGAACCTATTGTGGCGGCACCCAATGACCCCGATAATATTAAATTGATGTCCGAATGTGCGGGGGATAAAATTGATGAAGTATTTATCGGTTCTTGCATGACAAATATTGGTCACTATCGCGCTGCTGCGAAAGTATTGGAAGGTGCAGGACGAGTTAAGGGTGTATTGTGGATATGTCCACCTACTCGCATGGATGAGAAACAGTTACGGGAGGAAGGAATATACGGTGTCTTTGCTGCTGCTGGTGCGCGGATGGAAATGCCAGGATGTTCTTTGTGTATGGGAAATCAGGCACGGGTTAAAAACGGGGTGACAGTGTTTTCGACTTCGACCAGGAATTTTAATAACCGTATGGGTAAAGGTGCTCGTGTGTATTTGGGTTCTGCAGAATTAGCGGCGGTGTGTGCGCTGTTAGGGCGAATACCTAGTGTGGATGAGTATTTGGATATTATGAAGGAGAAAGTAGATCCCTTTGCGGGTGATTTGTATCGGTATTTGAATTTCGATCAAATTGCTGGTTTTGAGGACGAAGGTCGAGTGGTCAGTTTGGAGGAGATGCCTAACACTGAGGACATTTTGGAAACGCCAGTTGTTGTGGCTAAGTAGGTAAGTTGCTAGATCAGGGTGGGCGATCGCTCACCCTACTCTTTTACAAAGCATCTATACTTTAAGAGTTAATTTGGGAAAGTATTTACCAACAGTAAGTAATTTCTGTCTTTCAACTTCTACCCTTGAGCAGTTTTCTTTAGTGATTTTACAAAATATTCACTAACGGCAAGTAATTTCGGTCCTTCAACTTCTACCCTTGAGGAGTTTTCTCTAACAAAAACTTTCTCACCTATAAAAGAAACACTTGTTTGAGGGGGAATAGTTATCCT
>JAHPZR010037802.1:0-16954 GCA_019787425.1 Platygyra sinensis
TAATTGCCCCCGCAGGGTTTTGGCCCGGAGACCAAAACCCGAGGAGGCATTATAGTCTCCCCCGCGTATACGTATAAAGAATGTGTGAAATATGAGAAATATTGGTGTAGTATGCGAATCAATCCCGATTTGAAGAAACTAGGCGCGCACGGTGGTCCCGGTTAATTTTTCAGTCAGCTCGCAAGGCAATGCTACATGGGTAATTCTTGCAACCACGAACACGAGAGGAGATCGAGGAAGATATTATTTGCTGCACGAGGAGGAGAAGAGAATATTTGCGAAAATATATTTTAGGGCGGGTATCTGTCATCACAGTGATTTCTTTATATCTTGAATTCAAAGGTTAATTAGCGGTACCGGATTGAACTGTTTGGTACAGAAGTTGATTTGTCGGACACAAATCAGCAACGGGGTTGACAGACTCGACCCAAATACTACACGTATCAAGATCACGTTTATTTGGACCGCTTATTTTTACTGAGTAATCTTACGTGGCGTAGAGCCCATGTGACGGCTGGCTTGACTGGCAGGGATCCAAACGTAAAAATAAATGTCGTTTTCGTTGAGGACAAAATGCTTGACTCTAATTTACATATATGGCGAGAGTAATGCGATACTTCTGTTTACATCTCGACAAAAAATATCAACTTCTGTTCTGCTTTCAAGATACGTTTGCCTGTAGATGTCCTCGTACATTAAGGCAAATGATTTGTTTCAGTATCAGACTAGAACAACAGAGTGGTTTGATATTTTTTTTCCAGAATGCACTTCGTGAGAGTATTATGTAAAGAACATGTGATAGAATGAGTTAAACAGAATGTGTTGGTTTAGTTAACTTAGTTGATTCTTTAGATCATATATATGATAAGATACCTAAGTTAGTTGAACAGTATGAGTGATATAGTTCATAAAGAAAAATATAAAATTTCAGTTCATACAATAAATGATAGTTTGCTTATACACAGTGGAATTTTTATAAGAATTTTATATTCTTGATGAATAAAATAGACGCGGGGGCAGATCTAGTGAGAACTATTACTAGTTTTATTATATACACGAAGAAAGGAATCTCAGTCTCAGAGCCTTTGACCCTGCATACTGGACAGAATTAAGGCAAAAGCTTGCATCATATTATTTTGCACATTTTATAAAGCATGCATCAAAGGCAGTGTAAATTTCAGCTTTTTAAGGGGTTTCCACTTTGGTTTTGCCTATTCTGTAGGGCAATCCACACTTGCAATATAACAATTTTTCTGGCTAAAATTTAGTTTTGGTTTAATTTAATTTTTCACCACTTTCATTTGAATTTATTTTTCTTGATGTGTTATTATTAAAAACAAGACAATGAAAAACATTTCTACAACCTGGTTTGAAAAATCGTAAACCGAAGATGAATTTAAATTGCAATACAATTTTAATTATATTGCAAGGTCAACCCCCTCCCCCACTTCCTCATGTTTTTCCTTCATTTTGTAATACGCTTTAATTTAAACAAATTGTATATGCCAATTTTCCAGGGGTTACATTCTGGTTTTCAACATTTTTGCAAGGTTACAATATCAATCGTTTTGTAAATAGTTCATTATGGAGTTGGTTTTCAATCTATTCTTGTGGGGTTTAATTCTTCCTCCCTTTTGTCAAGCAAGTTATTATAATAGCATCAGGGGATTTGGAAATAATTTCTTGTACAGTGTACTGCCATTAATTTTATTTGGCCGTTTAATCTACTTCCACTCATATTTCCATCAGTAACTTACGGCCTCGTTTTGTGGGGGTCGTGTTTCAATGCTGATCTTTTTTATTCATTGGAACGATTGCACTGTAGAGCGGCAAGGATTATTTTCAACTTACCAAAGGACATGAGATCGTCGGACGTGTTACTTCAAGCTGATTGGCATTCGCTGAGCCATTGTTATAAACTAGTTTGGTTAAAGCTCATACACAAAGCATTTCAAGATGAATTCCCACAAGTGCTATCAGATAACATCGTGATGAAACGTCCCACAGGTTACACTTTACGAGCGTCAGACTCTGTTACGGTGCCTCGTTTAAACTCTACATTTATGGCAAAAACTCTATTGCTCATAGAGGCTCTGTACTGTGGAATATTTTAATTTCTAGAGATAAGAATTTTTCAAGCACAAGTTATAAAAACCTGAAAAAGAAAATCCGTTCAATAGACATTTTTAAAGAGTTGACTTTCAAAGAGACCTCTATAACTACCACAAATTTAAGACGTAAAGATTTCATTTATATTTAGGGGATTTAAGGTCTTTTGATGATGTACATATATATACAGTTAAGTATTAGTTTTAATTTAAAAAGTTGATTATATTTTGTCACTCATCATGTACATATTTTATTCTTAGGTTTAGTATTTACGCACGACCCCACAAGCTGCACAGCTTTTTAAACTATCTTGCTTAAATAAAGGTTGTCTGTCTGTCTGTCTGTCTGTCTGTCTGTCTGTCTGTCTGTAGGTGTTAAAGTCCTTGGCCTTCCTTGTTTTACTTAATTACCAGCAGCAGCCTTTTGCGAATCATCCTGGCTAGACAACCAGTTTTTAATATTTACAGTATTCCATTGACACCAGGATCTAAATATTCATACAGAACCATCATTTTTAGGACATTTGGAAACCCAGTATAAAATGTCAACAAAGAGTCGCCTGTTGATGTTGTCAAATCAAAACACGTGCTTCACGAGTTGCTCGAGAAAAGCAATGTTTTCCTTCAGAGATAACACTTCGCTCCCTAGCATTTCTTTAATTTTAATAGTTGCGGCTAAAAGATTCTCGAGTCGTGCAATTTCCAGATTTTCTTCGGACTTCAAATCAAAATTTGTCGAAGACTGGAGTTTTTCAATTTCCGGTGCGAGGTGTGAGTTGGATGAGCTTTCTGATATCTCCAAAATTTCGTTCGAACCGGCAGTCTCCACAACTTCATTAATATTTTCGTTCAGGTTGTGTGGCAGAGTGGTGGCCGTACTGAGGATGCGAGGCGCTGGAGGCGGTCGCTTCCAAGGTGAGCTTCGTTTCCAAGCGAAAACTGAAGGAACAGCCCCTTTCCTCAAGGAAACTATGCCTTTGAAACTCTTCCTTAAATCGTCAGATTTGAAGTTTGGTAGTATTTGAAATCTGGAAATTTTTTCCCTCATCTCTCCGATTAGCATGAATCCACAACTTTCTTAACCCTTCTTCAGTGGGAAATTTGAAGTAGGAAACCTTCTCTCCGGTCTCTTCCTCACGAGATCCTTTCTTCGTACATAGCGGCACGCAGCAATGGGTTGGCATCTTAGGTGCTGCTGAAATTACTGCCAGCCAAATACTTGGACCTGCCTTTCGATTTTCTAAACTTTTTCCGAGAAATATATCAAAAAAGCTGAAAATAACGTGAGATCTTCCTCTCTAACAGCGCATTTAAGCACCTTTCCACGTCTTGTCGCTCTACAGTGGAACCTCGATTTAACGAACCTCTATTTAACGAAGGCCTCGATATAACGAACGATATTCTAGGTCCCGGCCAAAGTTACAGTAAAATGTATGGAATAGAACCTCGATATAACGAACCTCGATATAACGAATACTTCGATACAACGAACATAATCCGGAACCCCAAACGTAAAATCTACCTCGATATAACGAATTACAATGTCAACACGTGACAGAAGATAAACGGTGAACAGATCAACAGTCAGCAAATCCTTTAATCCTTATGGTAAAGCGACAGCAACTGTTCAGTCAACGGCTTATTACATGTCGTAGACATTGGCGTAAAGTATTTCCACAGAAGTCATCTGTGTTACAAATCAATCATTAACTATGACCTCGATTATTCGTCGTTTTCCCTCAAATTCGTTAAATCGAGGTTTTCGATATAACGAACCCTCCATTTAATGAACAGATTTGGCCGGTCCCCAGCGACTTCGTTAAATCGAGGTTCCACTGTATTAGTAAACAGAACCCTGGCCTTTCCGACCTCGTTTTCATGCGCTCGGAACAGATAATGTCAAAACCAAGAGAAAATGATTGGCGGTGATTTCCGCAAAAAAAAAAAAACATGGGCTTTCTTTCAGATCTCGCACAATGTCGGAATTTTTTTCAAATGTCATAAAAACTACAATACAGAACCTGGGAAAGCTTTAGGATAAACCGATGGCATGTGGATATCTTCTGGCTTTATACTTGAGGCATGTGTGTTTCTTCAAAAATACTAATTTTTTAAGCCTAATTTTCACACATCTGGCCCTGAAATCTAGTATTGCCATTTTCTGCCAAAACAAAAATTGCGGAGCCCCTAGTGATCAATGAAAAAATCTTGATTTTTTGAACTTTGAATTATTTACAATGAGCAACTGTTTTAAAAATAAAAATGGTATCAATTGTACCGGAAAAACAGCGCCATTCACCAGAAGAAAAAATACTGAAAATACAGTTAACGAACTGCACATGCACTGTTCACATAAAAAATATCATACAAGTTAGTGATAAAGCAAGCATGCTATCAGCCGCTGTATTTTCTCGAAAAGTAATAGATAACAAAACTCTGCAACAACTAGAAGATATATTTCCACTGAGCTCAGGGCTTTGGGCTACGATGATAGAGCTATTTGTCACGGTCGGTCACGCAATCGCTTGTCTGATTTCACGAAATATTGCAATTTTGAGCGCTCTCTCATACAGCACAATCTAATTTCCCCAGAAAAAAAATTACATCAGCTAAGAGCTCATTTATTAGGAATTATTTGAGATGAATTTCATTGGATTTGTGATAAAGGTAG
Source organism: Platygyra sinensis (assembly GCA_019787425.1). Lineage (NCBI taxonomy): Eukaryota > Metazoa > Cnidaria > Anthozoa > Scleractinia > Merulinidae > Platygyra > Platygyra sinensis. Next base: position 4,780 of record JAHPZR010037802.1, read on the forward strand.
TAGGGTAAATTGTTTTTTGAAGTTTGCTAGCAATTTCCGTGGAAAAGCAGAGGGCTTTCCTTTAGGTCTCACGCAATATCTTACTGTTTTTCAAATGTCATAGGAATGGCAAAATGAAACTTGCAAAAGTTGTAAAATAAGCTGATTGCAATTGGATGTCTTCTGGGGTTATAGTTACGGCAAGCCGTTAGCTTCAAAATGCCTAATTTTTAAGCCATATTTTTCAATGCCTGGCTCCGAAATCGAGTATCGTCATTTGCTGCCGAAACAAAACACCATTTGACAAATGAACCAGACAGCGATAAATAGTTAAATATGGACAGGAGCCATAATCGGGGACGGAGATCGTAAGCGCGCGCCATTTCTAGTATTGGGGTTGGCGCCATGATATGGGACATTTTTTCTATTTTTAGAACAAATTGCGCCATCGCCTGCGGCACACGCGCGCACATTGCTGCGAGGATTTTCGCGGATGTCGCGCAGGGGAAATGGCGTCCGAAATTCCCGAAATCGTTTATGCTTTTGGATCCTTTTGGCCCATCACTCAACGCCTTCATGGCTGTTGGAATTTTGATTAAGTATTTCCGCCGTGAGTTCCTCCAGTCTGAGTGAAGACGGTGCCTAATTTAGGTATGTCCCGCTTTTTATCTTTGACCAAGTTGAGTTCCGCTGCTTCTTTTACGACAACTTCACATTACTCCAATCTAAATTTCACATATGAAGAAGATTAACAGCTTTTCCATAACACAGAAGAAAAAAGAACTAGTTGGTTATAGCGGCGTTTAGGCCCAATAAGTGACAATAGGTTTATGTCCGTAGATGCTGCTTAGTTTTGTTTGTGTAAATCCAATAAATTGTCTGTTGTCGATGAGTAAGAGCGCCCGCCGATGCGTGTTTTGCACAGCTAGTAAAACATGACAAATTGGACTTCGCACTTTGGTGTGAAACGTATATCGAACTCATATAATATCTCTAATGTTTTAGGTTGATTAATGTTTGAGAACATATTAAAAGCTTAGCTGAAAATATGTGAAAACAGCAGAAATAATCAGAAAAGTTACGATGACGCTTGTAATCAAAACTCGAATAAAGATTTCGATTGAGTTAAAACTCCTTGTCTATTTTATTTTCGCAGCGTAAAGTTTCACTATGTGAGAGAAACACACATGATGTTAGTAGCCTTTTGGCGAACGTTAGTGATAATTGTTGTATTATCTCAGCACAAAAGACGACGAAACAAATCTTTTTCACGATTTTGCTTGACAATCTGAAAACACCGACTCGGACTTGAAATGCAACGCGCTGCACTATGCAAATGAATTACTCGTACGCGTCAGACAAAAGCTTTTGCAAACTAGCCAAACGAGCAGAAACAACAAGAAACTATCAAAAACAGGTTTTGTTTATGATTAAGCATTGTTTGGCAAACTCACAAATTAACAGCTCGATACCGGAGTAAACAGTGTTCTTACAGAACTCTATAGAACAAACACAAAAGTTTACGCGTACAACTAGCCGGCGAGCGGATTTTATTCATTCACAGCGCGAAATTAAAGAAATTCTCGACCTTGAAAAACACACCTTTTCCATTAAATCAGAGCATAAAAGTACATAGAAGAGCCCTGCTTCTTCTTCTCTGCCTTATTCCCTGCCATTGCTGTGAAAAATCGGCAAGAGGATCTCGCAACTCTCACAATTTCATCACACAACGTGACAACATCCACGCGAGAGGCCAAGACACGTGCGTGGATCAGCGCGGATATATGACGTCAGGATGGCGCAATTTGTTCTAAAAATAGAAAAATTGTCCCATATCATGGGTCCACGCGCATCCCAAGACTTACGGTCTCCGTCCCTGATTATGGCTCCTGATATGGACCACTAAAAAGCCAAAGTTTGAGTGGTTTTAAAATTTTGAAATTTGCCGCTCAATTTTTTTATTTTTCTGGACACTCACTCTTATGTGTTCTTTTTTTCCAAACATGACATTTAATTAATTCATGAGTGTTTTGAAATAACTGATCATACACTGAAACATGCATTAAGCAGACCCTGTATTATTTTTACTTCTGAGAGCTCAGCTCAGACACCATTAACATTGTTTAGCAACGTTGTTTTAAAGCTAAGATTGATGCATTGGCTGTCTGGACATTGTGCTATGAGCAAGCGTTGTTCTTACACTTTGTTACACTGTGTTACAAAAGGGTTAATAATAAACTATTATAATTGCCAAACCTGTTTAGAGCAGACACCCTCTGTAAATGAACACTGACACTAGTGAGCCCAAAGGTGTCCACTTAATAATCATCACCGTGCTCTTTCAAAGAAAATATTGTTACCTGTAGCCTGCCAGTGCAAACATATTTTTGGCGCTCACTTGTCTCTCTTAAAATGTTTGGTGAGGACGAGCAGCTACCAGAAGTATCCTTTGTTTGAAGCCTACATATGTATGTTAATCGCTGCCTGAAAAAAAATGTGGCAAGGACGGTATTAATGGTCCATAAAGGTGATGCTTGGTTAACATACTGCATCACTCAAATACAGGTCTGTACAGGCATGCCTACACAGATGCTCTGGACTTGTTATGCAGTCTTTGCTCTCCCATGAGGAGCACGTGATGAGCAAACATACATGCAAAGAACATTTGTGTGTGAGGCCAGGTCTCTGCAGATTTACAATGCACATGTACCGGTACATGTACATGTAGTATGGTAGAGCGTGTGCAATATGCCAACTCAACCAATCAAAATTCACCTGACTGTTTTTTTTTCACCTTTACCTTTATTGCATGATTACTGGTAATTTTCGTTTGCACCATTAGGGAATGTGACGGGCGATATGACAATCTGTTGTATTTCTTCGTCTTTCAATACAACTTGATACAAGAAGAACAGGTAAAAAGGTGAGAAAAGTCATTTGTTACTGGCTTCATCGACCATACATTGGGAGAAATCGTTTTCAAGAATTTTATCAAGTTTTGTAGTGATCTGGCTATCAATATGGTGACCAGTGTAAATGCTTTCATGTAGATCTGATCACTTCATTGATATGCTCATTTTTCCCACTGATAATAAGATAGCCCTGAAGAGCTAAACTGCTGAGTCATCATCCCATATAAATTATTAATTGTCTAAGGTACAAATTATTTGTAAGCTGAAATTTGAGATTGAATTGACCAATTTCAATCAATGTTTACACATGTTCATTAAAATTCCGTAAAAGCTCTAAGCATTAGGGGAATAAAGCAAGCAGAACCACAGTAGTTAAGGCGTGAATAATTATAAAATTTCTCTTTTTTTTTCAAGTTTTTGAATGTAGCCTTCCATCAATTTTGCTTTTGCTTGGTTTAATCATTAAATGTTTTCTGTTTGCAGTAAGAAGAAAAGAAAATAAGAGACTTAGAAAATCAGAGCATGCATACTTGGAATTGACTGCTTGTTAAATCATCTACAGTAAAGTGCATTATTTTTACTACAAACTCAGTGGTCTCCTCAGTCGGCAAGTTAAGATATGTTTCAGCTAAGAGCCATATTTCTGTCAGCAAGCAACAGGTAGAAATCGGTATATTTCTGCAGTTAAGTAGACTATTGTCCTTTATACAATAACAAAATCAATGCGCGCGCTCTGATTGGTTCATCCTGCTATGTTTATTGTGCCGGTAAACCCATGGAAAAATCGCGCGTCTTCTCAATTATTATATAAAAGCAATAGACCACAAGTTTCTGTGGTTTATAGGCTGAAAAATCACTTGGGATGTTGGTAGAACACTCGAAGAAATTCGTAAATCACTCGCCTGCGGCTCGTGATTTACAAATTCTTCTCGTGTTCTATCAACATCCCGCGGGTTTATCAGCTTATAACCATAGGAACTTGTGGTCTATTACTTAAACAATGTCAGTTGACCATCTTTGGAGACCACTGAGTTTGTAGTAAAAATAATGCACTTTACTGTAGATGATTTAACAAGCAGTCAATTCCAAGTATGCATGCTCTGTTTTCTAAGTCTCTTATTTTCTTTTCTTCTTACTGCAAACAGAAAACATTTAATGATTAAACCAAGCAAAAGCAAAATTGATGGAAGGCTACATTCAAAAACTTGAAAAAAGAAAGAAGAAATTTTATAATTATTCACGCCTTAACTACTGTGGTTCTGCTTGCTTTATTCCCCTAATGCTTAGAGCTTTTACGGAATTTTAATGAACATGTGTAAACATTGATTGAAATTGGTCAATTCAATCTCAAATTTCAGCTTACAAATAATTTGTACCTTAGACCATTAATAATTTATATGGGATGATGACTCAGCAATTTAGCTCTTCAGGGCTATCTTATTATCAGTGGGAAAAATGAGCATATCAATGAAGGAATCAGATCTACATGAAAGCATTTACACTGGTCACCATATTGATAGCCAGATCACTACAAAACTTGATAAAATTCTTGAAAACGATTTCTCCCAATGTATGGTCGATGAAGCCAGTAACAAATGACTTTTCTCACCTTTTTACCTGTTCTTCTTGTATCAAGTTGTATTGAAAGACGAAGAAATACAACAGATTGTCATATCGCCCGTCACATTCCCTAATGGTGCAAACGAAAATTACCAGTAATCATGCAATAAAGGTAAAGGTGAAAAAAAAACAGTCAGGTGAATTTTGATTGGTTGAGTTGGCATATTGCACACGCTCTACCATACTACATGTACATGTACCGGTACATGTGCATTGTAAATCTGCAGAGACCTGGCCTCACACACAAATGTTCTTTGCATGTATGTTTGCTCATCACGTGCTCCTCATGGGAGAGCAAAGACTGCATAACAAGTCCAGAGCATCTGTGTAGGCATGCCTGTACAGACCTGTATTTGAGTGATGCAGTATGTTAACCAAGCATCACCTTTATGGACCATTAATACCGTCCTTGCCACATTTTTTTTCAGGCAGCGATTAACATACATATGTAGGCTTCAAACAAAGGATACTTCTGGTAGCTGCTCGTCCTCACCAAACATTTTAAGAGAGACAAGTGAGCGCCAAAAATATGTTTGCACTGGCAGGCTACAGGTAACAATATTTTCTTTGAAAGAGCACGGTGATGATTATTAAGTGGACACCTTTGGGCTCACTAGTGTCAGTGTTCATTTACAGAGGGTGTCTGCTCTAAACAGGTTTGGCAATTATAATAGTTTATTATTAACCCTTTTGTAACACAGTGTAACAAAGTGTAAGAACAACGCTTGCTCATAGCACAATGTCCAGACAGCCAATGCATCAATCTTAGCTTTAAAACAACGTTGCTAAACAATGTTAATGGTGTCTGAGCTGAGCTCTCAGAAGTAAAAATAATACAGGGTCTGCTTAATGCATGTTTCAGTGTATGATCAGTTATTTCAAAACACTCATGAATTAATTAAATGTCATGTTTGGAAAAAAAGAACACATTAAGAGTGAGTGTCCAGAAAAATAAAAAAATTGAGCGGCAAATTTCAAAATTTTAAAACCACTCAAACTTTGGCTTTTTAGTGGTCCATATCAGGAGCCATAATCAGGGACGGAGACCGTAAGTCTTGGGATGCGCGTGGACCCATGATATGGGACAATTTTTCTATTTTTAGAACAAATTGCGCCATCCTGACGTCATATATCCGCGCTGATCCACGCACGTGTCTTGGCCTCTCGCGTGGATGTTGTCACGTTGTGTGATGAAATTGTGAGAGTTGCGAGATCCTCTTGCCGATTTTTCACAGCAATGGCAGGGAATAAGGCAGAGAAGAAGAAGCAGGGCTCTTCTATGTACTTTTATGCTCTGATTTAATGGAAAAGGTGTGTTTTTCAAGGTCGAGAATTTCTTTAATTTCGCGCTGTGAATGAATAAAATCCGCTCGCCGGCTAGTTGTACGCGTAAACTTTTGTGTTTGTTCTATAGAGTTCTGTAAGAACACTGTTTACTCCGGTATCGAGCTGTTAATTTGTGAGTTTGCCAAACAATGCTTAATCATAAACAAAACCTGTTTTTGATAGTTTCTTGTTGTTTCTGCTCGTTTGGCTAGTTTGCAAAAGCTTTTGTCTGACGCGTACGAGTAATTCATTTGCATAGTGCAGCGCGTTGCATTTCAAGTCCGAGTCGGTGTTTTCAGATTGTCAAGCAAAATCGTGAAAAAGATTTGTTTCGTCGTCTTTTGTGCTGAGATAATACAACAATTATCACTAACGTTCGCCAAAAGGCTACTAACATCATGTGTGTTTCTCTCACATAGTGAAACTTTACGCTGCGAAAATAAAATAGACAAGGAGTTTTAACTCAATCGAAATCTTTATTCGAGTTTTGATTACAAGCGTCATCGTAACTTTTCTGATTATTTCTGCTGTTTTCACATATTTTCAGCTAAGCTTTTAATATGTTCTCAAACATTAATCAACCTAAAACATTAGAGATATTATATGAGTTCGATATACGTTTCACACCAAAGTGCGAAGTCCAATTTGTCATGTTTTACTAGCTGTGCAAAACACGCATCGGCGGGCGCTCTTACTCATCGACAACAGACAATTTATTGGATTTACACAAACAAAACTAAGCAGCATCTACGGACATAAACCTATTGTCACTTATTGGGCCTAAACGCCGCTATAACCAACTAGTTCTTTTTTCTTCTGTGTTATGGAAAAGCTGTTAATCTTCTTCATATGTGAAATTTAGATTGGAGTAATGTGAAGTTGTCGTAAAAGAAGCAGCGGAACTCAACTTGGTCAAAGATAAAAAGCGGGACATACCTAAATTAGGCACCGTCTTCACTCAGACTGGAGGAACTCACGGCGGAAATACTTAATCAAAATTCCAACAGCCATGAAGGCGTTGAGTGATGGGCCAAAAGGATCCAAAAGCATAAACGATTTCGGGAATTTCGGACGCCATTTCCCCTGCGCGACATCCGCGAAAATCCTCGCAGCAATGTGCGCGCGTGTGCCGCAGGCGATGGCGCAATTTGTTCTAAAAATAGAAAAAATGTCCCATATCATGGCGCCAACCCCAATACTAGAAATGGCGCGCGCTTACGATCTCCGTCCCCGATTATGGCTCCTGTCCATATTTAACTATTTATCGCTGTCTGGTTCATTTGTCAAATGGTGTTTTGTTTCGGCAGCAAATGACGATACTCGATTTCGGAGCCAGGCATTGAAAAATATGGCTTAAAAATTAGGCATTTTGAAGCTAACGGCTTGCCGTAACTATAACCCCAGAAGACATCCAATTGCAATCAGCTTATTTTACAACTTTTGCAAGTTTCATTTTGCCATTCCTATGACATTTGAAAAACAGTAAGATATTGCGTGAGACCTAAAGGAAAGCCCTCTGCTTTTCCACGGAAATTGCTAGCAAACTTCAAAAAACAATTTACCCTACTACCTTTATCACAAATCCAATGAAATTCATCTCAAATAATTCCTAATAAATGAGCTCTTAGCTGATGTAATTTTTTTTCTGGGGAAATTAGATTGTGCTGTATGAGAGAGCGCTCAAAATTGCAATATTTCGTGAAATCAGACAAGCGATTGCGTGACCGACCGTGACAAATAGCTCTATCATCGTAGCCCAAAGCCCTGAGCTCAGTGGAAATATATCTTCTAGTTGTTGCAGAGTTTTGTTATCTATTACTTTTCGAGAAAATACAGCGGCTGATAGCATGCTTGCTTTATCACTAACTTGTATGATATTTTTTATGTGAACAGTGCATGTGCAGTTCGTTAACTGTATTTTCAGTATTTTTTCTTCTGGTGAATGGCGCTGTTTTTCCGGTACAATTGATACCATTTTTATTTTTAAAACAGTTGCTCATTGTAAATAATTCAAAGTTCAAAAAATCAAGATTTTTTCATTGATCACTAGGGGCTCCGCAATTTTTGTTTTGGCAGAAAATGGCAATACTAGATTTCAGGGCCAGATGTGTGAAAATTAGGCTTAAAAAATTAGTATTTTTGAAGAAACACACATGCCTCAAGTATAAAGCCAGAAGATATCCACATGCCATCGGTTTATCCTAAAGCTTTCCCAGGTTCTGTATTGTAGTTTTTATGACATTTGAAAAAAATTCCGACATTGTGCGAGATCTGAAAGAAAGCCCATGTTTTTTTTTTTTTGCGGAAATCACCGCCAATCATTTTCTCTTGGTTTTGACATTATCTGTTCCGAGCGCATGAAAACGAGGTCGGAAAGGCCAGGGTTCTGTTTACTAATACAGTGGAACCTCGATTTAACGAAGTCGCTGGGGACCGGCCAAATCTGTTCATTAAATGGAGGGTTCGTTATATCGAAAACCTCGATTTAACGAATTTGAGGGAAAACGACGAATAATCGAGGTCATAGTTAATGATTGATTTGTAACACAGATGACTTCTGTGGAAATACTTTACGCCAATGTCTACGACATGTAATAAGCCGTTGACTGAACAGTTGCTGTCGCTTTACCATAAGGATTAAAGGATTTGCTGACTGTTGATCTGTTCACCGTTTATCTTCTGTCACGTGTTGACATTGTAATTCGTTATATCGAGGTAGATTTTACGTTTGGGGTTCCGGATTATGTTCGTTGTATCGAAGTATTCGTTATATCGAGGTTCGTTATATCGAGGTTCTATTCCATACATTTTACTGTAACTTTGGCCGGGACCTAGAATATCGTTCGTTATATCGAGGCCTTCGTTAAATAGAGGTTCGTTAAATCGAGGTTCCACTGTAGAGCGACAAGACGTGGAAAGGTGCTTAAATGCGCTGTTAGAGAGGAAGATCTCACGTTATTTTCAGCTTTTTTGATATATTTCTCGGAAAAAGTTTAGAAAATCGAAAGGCAGGTCCAAGTATTTGGCTGGCAGTAATTTCAGCAGCACCTAAGATGCCAACCCATTGCTGCGTGCCGCTATGTACGAAGAAAGGATCTCGTGAGGAAGAGACCGGAGAGAAGGTTTCCTACTTCAAATTTCCCACTGAAGAAGGGTTAAGAAAGTTGTGGATTCATGCTAATCGGAGAGATGAGGGAAAAAATTTCCAGATTTCAAATACTACCAAACTTCAAATCTGACGATTTAAGGAAGAGTTTCAAAGGCATAGTTTCCTTGAGGAAAGGGGCTGTTCCTTCAGTTTTCGCTTGGAAACGAAGCTCACCTTGGAAGCGACCGCCTCCAGCGCCTCGCATCCTCAGTACGGCCACCACTCTGCCACACAACCTGAACGAAAATATTAATGAAGTTGTGGAGACTGCCGGTTCGAACGAAATTTTGGAGATATCAGAAAGCTCATCCAACTCACACCTCGCACCGGAAATTGAAAAACTCCAGTCTTCGACAAATTTTGATTTGAAGTCCGAAGAAAATCTGGAAATTGCACGACTCGAGAATCTTTTAGCCGCAACTATTAAAATTAAAGAAATGCTAGGGAGCGAAGTGTTATCTCTGAAGGAAAACATTGCTTTTCTCGAGCAACTCGTGAAGCACGTGTTTTGATTTGACAACATCAACAGGCGACTCTTTGTTGACATTTTATACTGGGTTTCCAAATGTCCTAAAAATGATGGTTCTGTATGAATATTTAGATCCTGGTGTCAATGGAATACTGTAAATATTAAAAACTGGTTGTCTAGCCAGGATGATTCGCAAAAGGCTGCTGCTGGTAATTAAGTAAAACAAGGAAGGCCAAGGACTTTAACACCTACAGACAGACAGACAGACAGACAGACAGACAGACAGACAGACAACCTTTATTTAAGCAAGATAGTTTAAAAAGCTGTGCAGCTTGTGGGGTCGTGCGTAAATACTAAACCTAAGAATAAAATATGTACATGATGAGTGACAAAATATAATCAACTTTTTAAATTAAAACTAATACTTAACTGTATATATATGTACATCATCAAAAGACCTTAAATCCCCTAAATATAAATGAAATCTTTACGTCTTAAATTTGTGGTAGTTATAGAGGTCTCTTTGAAAGTCAACTCTTTAAAAATGTCTATTGAACGGATTTTCTTTTTCAGGTTTTTATAACTTGTGCTTGAAAAATTCTTATCTCTAGAAATTAAAATATTCCACAGTACAGAGCCTCTATGAGCAATAGAGTTTTTGCCATAAATGTAGAGTTTAAACGAGGCACCGTAACAGAGTCTGACGCTCGTAAAGTGTAACCTGTGGGACGTTTCATCACGATGTTATCTGATAGCACTTGTGGGAATTCATCTTGAAATGCTTTGTGTATGAGCTTTAACCAAACTAGTTTATAACAATGGCTCAGCGAATGCCAATCAGCTTGAAGTAACACGTCCGACGATCTCATGTCCTTTGGTAAGTTGAAAATAATCCTTGCCGCTCTACAGTGCAATCGTTCCAATGAATAAAAAAGATCAGCATTGAAACACGACCCCCACAAAACGAGGCCGTAAGTTACTGATGGAAATATGAGTGGAAGTAGATTAAACGGCCAAATAAAATTAATGGCAGTACACTGTACAAGAAATTATTTCCAAATCCCCTGATGCTATTATAATAACTTGCTTGACAAAAGGGAGGAAGAATTAAACCCCACAAGAATAGATTGAAAACCAACTCCATAATGAACTATTTACAAAACGATTGATATTGTAACCTTGCAAAAATGTTGAAAACCAGAATGTAACCCCTGGAAAATTGGCATATACAATTTGTTTAAATTAAAGCGTATTACAAAATGAAGGAAAAACATGAGGAAGTGGGGGAGGGGGTTGACCTTGCAATATAATTAAAATTGTATTGCAATTTAAATTCATCTTCGGTTTACGATTTTTCAAACCAGGTTGTAGAAATGTTTTTCATTGTCTTGTTTTTAATAATAACACATCAAGAAAAATAAATTCAAATGAAAGTGGTGAAAAATTAAATTAAACCAAAACTAAATTTTAGCCAGAAAAATTGTTATATTGCAAGTGTGGATTGCCCTACAGAATAGGCAAAACCAAAGTGGAAACCCCTTAAAAAGCTGAAATTTACACTGCCTTTGATGCATGCTTTATAAAATGTGCAAAATAATATGATGCAAGCTTTTGCCTTAATTCTGTCCAGTATGCAGGGTCAAAGGCTCTGAGACTGAGATTCCTTTCTTCGTGTATATAATAAAACTAGTAATAGTTCTCACTAGATCTGCCCCCGCGTCTATTTTATTCATCAAGAATATAAAATTCTTATAAAAATTCCACTGTGTATAAGCAAACTATCATTTATTGTATGAACTGAAATTTTATATTTTTCTTTATGAACTATATCACTCATACTGTTCAACTAACTTAGGTATCTTATCATATATATGATCTAAAGAATCAACTAAGTTAACTAAACCAACACATTCTGTTTAACTCATTCTATCACATGTTCTTTACATAATACTCTCACGAAGTGCATTCTGGAAAAAAAATATCAAACCACTCTGTTGTTCTAGTCTGATACTGAAACAAATCATTTGCCTTAATGTACGAGGACATCTACAGGCAAACGTATCTTGAAAGCAGAACAGAAGTTGATATTTTTTGTCGAGATGTAAACAGAAGTATCGCATTACTCTCGCCATATATGTAAATTAGAGTCAAGCATTTTGTCCTCAACGAAAACGACATTTATTTTTACGTTTGGATCCCTGCCAGTCAAGCCAGCCGTCACATGGGCTCTACGCCACGTAAGATTACTCAGTAAAAATAAGCGGTCCAAATAAACGTGATCTTGATACGTGTAGTATTTGGGTCGAGTCTGTCAACCCCGTTGCTGATTTGTGTCCGACAAATCAACTTCTGTACCAAACAGTTCAATCCGGTACCGCTAATTAACCTTTGAATTCAAGATATAAAGAAATCACTGTGATGACAGATACCCGCCCTAAAATATATTTTCGCAAATATTCTCTTCTCCTCCTCGTGCAGCAAATAATATCTTCCTCGATCTCCTCTCGTGTTCGTGGTTGCAAGAATTACCCATGTAGCATTGCCTTGCGAGCTGACTGAAAAATTAACCGGGACCACCGTGCGCGCCTAGTTTCTTCAAATCGGGATTGATTCGCATACTACACCAATATTTCTCATATTTCACACATTCTTTATACGTATACGCGGGGGAGACTATAATGCCTCCTCGGGTTTTGGTCTCCGGGCCAAAACCCTGCGGGG
>JAHPZR010037803.1:7500-14300 GCA_019787425.1 Platygyra sinensis
ATTAATGGCTCTACCTCGGACTTCCATTCCAGCGCCTTTAGTCTTATTGCACCCAGTGGCGTTGTCACTATTGCACGTGTATTCCAACAAAGGATCAATCAGGTTTTTTCGAAAGTTATAAGCAGTGGTGTTGACATCTTTAAAGCGATCTTCAAACTCATCTGCAAGAGAATGTATTTTTTGTGGGCGATGAATATCCTCTTTTAAATGTATTCAGTGATCAGAGGCATTTCCACCCAATTTGAGGTGCTGATTGATGGAGACTTGGGAAGACACGAACGTTGGTTTCCAGCGTATATGAGGTGAAGAACCTGCTCATTTTTGTTGGCTTATGTTTTCTCTTTGAGATACGCTACTCGACAAGGTTCCCCGACACGAAAAATGTGCCGACTAGAAGGCACTTACCTCTACAAACTGCTTCTGTTCCATTCCAAGTTCCATTTTCTAAGCACTTTCTTACAGTAGAACCTTTAAGGACAAATCCAGGGTCGCACTCAAATGTCACGATATCTCCATTATTGTACTTGCTGCCGTATTTTCGTCCGCTAATGGGAGTTCCAAGAACTGGGCAAACAGACCCTGAAAGGAAAATATAATTAACTTTGAAATATCTGTACCTTTCAATTTATGTTATAAATTGTGTCAGTAGGTTTAAAATTTCTCCAAATACTGCTCATCTTCCATTTTTTAATGTATTGGTTTCAGCCCTCAGAAAGTTACGACCAAATGACTCGATTATCTCTTACAAAAAATTTGCAGCGCCCAACTTACTTCCGTCCTGACAGGTAGTCAGAGAACCACTCCATTCTTTACTTTCCAAGCAGGTTCTTTCTCTTGAGCCATGCAATTCAAAACCTGACTGACAGGAAAACTGTACCGTGTCTCCAACTTTAAAATAACCAAAGCGATCACCATTGTCTGGCCTCCCAGGATCTGGACAAGTTTTAACTGCAAACCACAATATATAGTTTGACGAATAAACAAACTTTGCTATTGACCCTTAACTGTTGAACTGTCGCTTGAATAGCTTCGAAGCAAGCTCTCTTGGCAGCTCCAAAAGGAGGCCAAGAGCTGCAAAGAGATTTTCCTCATAAAGTGTTGGTGTTGGGAAAGACGTTATTCTTATTCCTAAACTGAGCCAGCACAACCAGTGGTGGTATCATACCAGCAAGGTTTGTCTCTGTTTTTAACGAAAACGCGTCATAAACGTTGTTACCTTTAATCATTTAATAATATTCCAAAGGGTCTTACATATAAAACCGCAATACCAAACGAACCTTTGGCCCTGTACTAACGGCAGCGTGTCAGATCAAAGTCTCTTGATTGTCTAGATATGAAGATTTTAGAACATTTCTGTAAGTTTTTGTTAGTGTTGAAAAAGAGTAAATGTGCTAGTCGTCATCTTTTGTCCTACCGAGGATTCATAGTCCGATCCTTACACGATTCCTTTTGTATTTTTGGCTTTGATCTCAACTGAACAAAATCTTATTTTGTCTCAAAAGGATCAGTCCGATTTTACTGGAAAGCCATTATTTGTTCTTGGGATATTGATTTTATTACTTATCAGACTCGGGAAGCAAACACTTACCACGGCAATATGGTGGTCTGCGAGGTGTCCAACCAAATTCCATACAAGTCATGGTGTCACTGCCTTTGAGCTCATATCCTTCATTGCACTCAAATACCAAAGTGGCACCTTTGAAGAATTCTGGATCAGAGGATGAAATATTGCCGTTTGGAAGTTTCCCTTTGCGATACTTCAAAGGATGAGTACACTTGATGCCTGCAAAAGTAAATGAAAAGATCGCATACTGTTCGATAAGGTAATCCTGGAAAATGATTTAAAAACTCTGATGGATATCCAAGTAAGTTCTCTGCCTACTATGATCAACGGCGGGTGAAGACAGTATTGACAAGGGAAGCTGTTGGTGACTGACGCTTCGAAAAACTGGGAGAAGGTTATCTTGAGGGTGTGTGAAAACAATTTCTCCATTTCGATTTCTCCATCTGTATGTACTGCTATAGTAGCTTATACTGACCCCACCAATAGAATACCCTTGCCCAAATGATCACGCTAGAAAAATCTAGGACAAACACACTCTTGAACTTTCCCTCGTGTATAGTTGGTTTTTCTATAGAAATCTGCTAGGTACAGGTGTAAACACTTTAGATTCATAACTCGCATATTAGAATGACATTTCATTTCACCAATAAGAAGTCAAGTGCCTTCCCGTTAAACTTTGCAAATGGTGTTCTGCTTTACAAGGTATGTAAAACTCGCCATTTGGTTCATCCCGTCAACTTTGAAATAGAAACTGACAAAACGTAATTGCCTGTTGTAACATGCATTCATGCTGACAACGGACTTAGCTCGCTCTAATCGGATAATTCCGTGGACTGTGGTTCATATGTTTAATTAGTTCTTCTAAGGTGAACAAGCAGAGTATTTGTGGGTTAAAAGTGTCGTTAAATTCCATCATGCAAGGGAGTTTTGTTGTGAGTCTATAGTGAATGCAGTGGGAACACAAATAGTGGAACCAGAGAATTAACTCTGAAGTGTAAATTATAGTGCTACTTAAACCCATGAATAACCCACTGGGCGTTAGCCCTAGTAAAGGGAAACAGGGAACCACACGAGGCAAAGAAAAAATCTTTTGACCTCGGTAGAGTAACGGTAGATCTATTCCGGAGGTCGTGGGTTCGATTCCCACACGAGGCAAAGAAAAAATCTTTTGACCTCGGTGGGAATCGAACCCACGACCTCCGGAATAGATCTACCGTTACTCTGCCGACTGAGCTACAAGGTCGCACAGAGAAAGTCGGGGACGATTTTAGATGGTGAATCGCGGCGAAGAGAAAGTAAGGGTACATATGAATGTTGTGCCGCGTAGCACTGGGAACACAAATAGTGGAACCAGAGAATTAACTCTAAAGTGTAAATTATAGTGCTACTTAAACCCATGAATAACCCACTGGGCGTTAGCCCTAGTAAAGGGAAACAGGGAACCACACGAGGCAAAGAAAAAATCTTCCCCGACTTTCTCTGTGCGACCTTGTAGCTCAGTCGGCAGAGTAGCTCAGTCGGTAGATCTATTCCGGAGGTCGTGGGTTCGATTCCCACCGAGGTCAAAAGATTTTTTCTTTGCCTCGTGTGGTTCCCTGTTTCCCTTTACTAGGGCTAACGCCTAGTGGGTTATTCATGAGTTTAAGTAGCACTATAATTTACACTTCAGAGTTAATTCTCTGGTTCCACTATTTGTGTTCCCAGTGCTACGCGGCACAACATTCATATGTACCCTTACTTTCTCTTCGCCGCGATTCACCATCTAAAATCGTCCCCGACTTTCTCTGTGCGACCTTGTAGCTCAGTCGGCAGAGTAACGGTAGATCTATTCCGGAGGTCGTGGGTTCGATTCCCACCGAGGTCAAAAGATTTTTTCTTTGCCTCGTGTGGTTCCCTGTTTCCCTTTACTAGGGCTAACGCCTAGTGGGTTATTCATGGGTTTAAGTAGCACTATAATTTACACTTCAGAGTTAATTCTCTGGTTCCACTATTTGTGTTCCCAGTGCTACGCGGCACAACATTCATATGTACCCTTACTTTCTCTTCGCCGCGATTCACCATCTAAAATCGTCCCCGACTTTCTCTGTGCGACCTTGTAGCTCAGTCGGCAGAGTAACGGTAGATCTATTCCGGAGGTCGGGGTTCGATTCCCACCGAGGTCAAAAGATTTTTTCTTTGCCTCGTGTGGTTCCCTGTTTCCCTTTACTAGGGCTAACGCCCAGTGGGTTATTCATGGGTTTAAGTAGCACTATAATTTACACTTCAGAGTTAATTCTCTGGTTCCACTATAGTGAATGCAGGTTGTCTTGATGAAAGGATGGAAGTGAGATTTCCAAAACCGTTGCTTCTGATCTCTCCACTATAACTAAAAACTTCGATTATGGTTGTTTGAGTGTTAGTTGGCAAAAAATTTTGGCGGATGCGAGTGCTCTCGTTCACTAATCCCAATCGAAATCCAACGAACAATTTAAATTTGAATGAGTTCGATTACCGTACGTTGGATACAGTTCACCTGGTGTAAATGCCAGATTCATTTGTTGGTTATCCTGTGTAATCGGACCAGTCTGTCCGAGCGTTTAGGACACGTGATTTGATCGAGGTTCATTCCAGTTTAGATCAAACCTCGGCGCTACACGTTTTTCGTTGACTACGTTGTTATTTCCCTTGTGTATGGTCAAAGGAACTCTAACCGGACTGACATTTGCTAAGGATTTTACGGAGAATCAAGGGATTGAACATTACGAACACTCGTGAATCAAGGTTACGGTAACACGAATTTTCGTATTGTAAACAGAACAGTGTCGAGCGTTTCCCTCGTTGATCTAAACGAATAAACGATGGACTTTACGGCTGTTACACCTGGTTTCGTGAAATGTTTACTCGACTTACGTGTACAAGTAGGACCAACAGACCATTGTGCATCTTCACCACAGGTTCTGCTTTTCGGTCCAGTTAGGGCGTAGCCTTTTTCGCAGCTGTAGGTCAAAGTATCCTCAAAGTTATAACTTGAACCATTAACCTTGGAGTGCGGGATATCCTCCGGTTTTCCGCAAGGTCCTAACAGAAAATATGCAAGGATACACATGAAAAGATGAATAAAAAATCAAAGCAACTGAATGCTCTTCTAGGAGTTTGTTTTGGTTACCTCGTTCCATCCCACCCCACCCCCTTTTTGATCAGGCTACCTCAAGGTTATTTCGTTTTAAACAATCCAGTTAAAAGAACCCTAAAAGTTTTATAAAGGGCTACTGTACTTCGGACAGAGCTTTTATGACTCAGTATTCTGAGGGACTCTCGTATGAAAGGGTTCGAGATGCTCGACGGACTGCATTGAACCAGACACCAAGTTTTTTTTTTGGCCCTTGAAAGACAGTGTCCTTAACCTAAAAACCCCTTGATTGATCTAGACCATCAACACCTTTTTGCATAGCTCCAACATGAAGTAATTTGTGTTCTATAGTGGAGATGTATTCGAGTGGGTTTTTACTCGCCCAGGATTCCACAACATACATCATAGTTTACGCCCAAGTCGAGTCCTCTCATACCTTAAGGGCGGTTGCTTCGAGAAATGTGGCTAAATTTAACTTACCTAAACATTTGGGAGCCTTGGACCACTTCCCACCAGCTTTACATCTTCTTCTTGGAGGTCCTACGAGCGTGTAACCTTTTTCACAGCTGTACTTCAACCTATCGTTGAAGTTGAAACTCGTACCCGAATACTTGGCGTTAGGGATGTCTTCAGGTTTTCCGCAGGATCCTTTGAAAGTATTAGCTTCACCAGCATTTCAGTATCGAATCAGAATACAAAAATATTAGTTTATATCATTCAATAACTTTGAAACAAAAAGCCCATTCAAAAATGCTTCTAAAAGTTTCTATATTAAGAACAATTTAACAAAAATTAAAATGCTGCTGGCTTTTCTATTTGTTTTTGCTAAGTATTGATTGCTTACGCGTTAAGATAATTACGTAGTAGAATAATGAGCAAATCAAAACTTAGGTATGATGAGTCTATAAAGCAACAAGGAATTGCATCGAATTCAGAATACCGTAACACTTGGGCTCCTTCTTTTCTATCCACGCCCCTCCCTTGCAAGTCCGTATTTCCTTGCCAACCAACTTAAAGCCTTTATAACAGCGGTATCTTGCCTTACACAGACCAATGCGTAAATCGATCGCGCTTTTAGTAGGTGGATTCTTCTGTACTCGTCGAAGTAGGTCACTGCATTTCTTATCGCAATCTAATTTAAGAAATATATATATATATATATTATAAAATTAAAAATATTCGGCTATTCTTCTCAGGGTAAATTAAGCTTACGGAGCCCTCAGCACTCAATATTTACTATTTATGCAAGAACGTGTACGCACTGAGACTGGAAATTTTGGTACAGAGTGAATTGTTTGCTTATTAAAAAAATAAATGCTGTGAACTTGCAGTCCATAGCTTATTAGTCACTTAGTTTTTTTATTACCATGAGGCCCGGCCTGAACTTACTTTTACTCCGGCGGTTCCCAGCACTTTCAACGCAGAGTATCAAAGTGAACACAAATATGCACAAAAGGATCTGGAGAGTACAAGAAATACATGCTTACTCGACATGTCTAAACTAATTTTTCCTGTTTGATATTAAACTCAATTATCTAGTGCAAAATGTCTATGAAGTGAAACAGAAAACTTTATACAAACTACTTCACGTGTCCTCGTGTCCTCGTGTCCTCGAGTTCTTTAACACACCACCTCCAGATTACATGTATACTATCAGCTGCTTGTTAGCTTTGTTTGCCGGACTATTAATCGAGGGTTGCACTCTGCTTTTAAAGAAGGGTTAAGCATTTTATCGATGCATAATAGATGACATGCAAGAGGTGCGAGACAAGGGAGAAATCTAGCGGCAATAACAACAGCAGCCAATGCACACTTGATCGACAGTTTTGACACCTATTTAAAAATGAAGTAATTAAAAAGCGGGCGGAAAATTATTAATATGGTATTAATGTTACAGGTGAATCCTACATCTTAAATCGGCATTGGAGTAAAAAAGATGTTATTTGCACATTGAAAATTGATACTCTTTTGACTTCTGAAAGTTCTCATAACATGCAACCTAAAGATTTGTTTCTCAGACTTGATAACTTCAAATAAAGACTTCAAATGATGGAATAAACTGGGGACAGAGTCATCGACCAGAGCATTTATGGGCCATTATTTGCCCTATCCTCCTTTGTCTCGACA
>JAHPZR010037806.1:0-11543 GCA_019787425.1 Platygyra sinensis
CATACTTAGATGGTGGCGAAGTTAAACAAGGTGCTGCCGGCGGGCAAGTTTTAGTCGGTGATGAAAACGGGACAAACGGAACCGGAAATTTGGTGGGGGGTATAGGCCTACTTTCAGATGGGCACTTGAGAGACAAACTCATCTCATTGCGAGCAAAAACCATCATTCCAGAAAAAAATCGTGGGTTCCTAGAGCTACGCGCACATCTTCTCACGTTTTCTCTCCCACAGTCGCGGCATAGTTGAATCTGGCTCCTTACTCCAATACCACAATTCAAGCATGGGAGCGGAATTCTACTTCCATTCCTGATATAGAGCCTGTGAACTTTGCAATATTCTTCACGGCAAGATTTTCCACATATCTCATGCTTGCCATTTTTTAACCACGGACAAATGTTATACCCTCTGTGACCTTTCATTTTAAATCACGCGGCATTTTTCTAATTGAGATAATAATTCGTATACAATGCCCCAGTAGTAGGTAAAGGATTCGACAAATACTACTTTTTCCGGTAGGCCTTAGAATCGCCGAAATAATGCGCTCAGCGGCGGGTCGAAGCTGGCTGAGACCCGACGTTGAAAGCATTATTTCGGCGCTTCAAAGCCTACCGGAAAAAGTGGTATTTGTCGAATCCTTTACCTACTACTTTTAACATAATTTGAATTCGATTTGGCACATGTAAATTACGGCGTTGAAATCAACTGTCGAACTTCAGTCGTATATTCGACTGACTTGCATCGAATTGAAGTATGTCGCATTTAATTTTACATGCACTTAATTTGGCAATTCGATTCGGCCACATGTAAATGCGACGTGTAAACCGGGCCTAAAGATGGCGTGACGCGAGTTCGTGGTTGCAAAACCTTGACACGCTGCTAGAAGATGGCAAAACGCGAACCTCGTGGTTGAAATGCGGCTGGGTGATAGCGACATGCGAACTCGTTGGTTGCAAGATCTTTAAACACTGCTGAAAGAACTCGAAATGTTGTTAGAAGAAGACAAAACGCAACCTCCTACTCGCAAGACCGTTAAAGCGCTGCTCGAAGACCTCGTGGTTGCAAAATGACATCTACCCGACAGCACCTTGCGCAATTGCTGAAATATTACCCGAGACCACCGTGCGGGCCTAGTTTGATCAAATCGAGATTTTTTTTGCATACTACAATTTACTTACTTACTTACTTACTTACATCTTTACATTTTTGAAATTCCTTATATGTATACACGCGGGGGATCCTAGGGTGCCTCCTCGGGTTTTGGCCTCTGGGCCAAAACCCTGCGGGGGCAATAATTCGGTATTTACCTTAAAGCGGGTACGGGTATTAATATTCCCAATCCAGCGTTTCACAAATTGTAAAATGTTTTATTTCATTCCATGTAATGTAGTCTGCAGCAGAGTTGCTGGAACCGCTTACACCGCAAAGCTGGCGGTTTCTAGGTTTCTGTAATGCACAATTTGATGTATGTAAATCTTGTTTGCTTATGGCAACTTTTTTATAGCTGCATCTCTGAGGCACATTACCTAAATACATGCAAGCGGTATCTTCTATAAGTACCAGTATTTGACAAATGTGTTTGTGTAATGCCGATTGTTGAATGAATAATATTAAACGTCAACGCTTTGTAGTGTTACGCCACTGACTGAGTAATTGTCTTCACACCCCTCTCTCCACACGATCATGAACAGTTCTGGGGGGGGTACTCTCATATATGGGCTATATAGCTACGTGCCGCGGAATAGGGTATGGTTTTTGAGGTTCTCGGTCCTTAAATAGGGTGTCTTTTTGGAACCTTTTGTAACTGTGTTCCTGGTGTGGTCCTTAGATAGGGTAGCTAAATATTTATTGTATTATCTAATACTGGAGTGTGAAAACGCCCACCTATACGAATGTTTTTGTTTAAAACTTGATATATCCTTTTAATCAAAATGATTTTGCAACAGAGGTTTAGTAGCCTTGAATAGGGTGTCATTTTTCCTGTTTGGGCCTTAAAAAGGTATCAATTTTCGCTTTTTAGTCCTTAAATAGGGTTAGGGTTTAATAACCTTCGCGGCATACCCTTATCCAAAATTCGCAAAAGTAACCCCGCCCCCTCCCGAAGAGCAGTTTTGTTCCATGTGACAAAGAACTCGTGAACAGCACTGCCTGTGCTCCAATATTTGTGGTGGCTTCCGTCCTTTACCACAGAAGCACAGTTGAAATAGCGACAGAAATCTTCACGAACAATGGGCAAAAATAACACCGACTGTCGTTCATCGAAATATCTGTCAAAGACATCAAAACTGGTCTGCAGAATACCTGTCGGCTGGGGGAAGAAGACGAATTTGAAGATACATGCAAAGGTTAGTGAGAACAGTTTCTTGACATTCCAAAACATTTCAGTTCATTGTAACTCAGCGTTGTACATTTGCATTGCTCCTCTAAAAATTTTCTGTGTACTCACTCAAATGTAATCGCCCAGTAAAGATGTACAGAAAAAAAGTCAGTGTACAGTCTTCGCCGAATAACCCTCTTTGGCGCCAAAATTTCAGCGGTCGTGCAAAGGTCATGTTATTAGAAGGGCTTCAAGTGAACAAAACTTTAACGTCACGCTGCTGCTTGTAAAACAAAATTATGACGAAAAAGAATACGTTATTTCGCTTTAAAGCTGTACCAAAGTTTTTGATTTTGTGCAAGCATCTTAAATTGGCCATTTCCGAATTACCTCAGGCCTCTTTTTCGAAGCGAGTCTTGGTGCTCATCTTTTCATATGCAAAATCAATTTTCATTCATATGAAAATGAGTTTAATGTGCATGTGAATGAGAATTGATTTGCATATGAAAGGATGAGAACCAAGACTCGCTTCGAAAAAGAGACCTGAGGTAATTCGGAAATGGCCTATTTGACAGTCGCTTCTGATGTCATTGCACGATCTATCATATCGACTAGCTATATTTTCAAAAATCACAAAATAGATCAATACAGATCTTTGAAAAAAAAGGTTTTGAAGTTTAAAGCAAAAAGCCACTTTGTACACTGATATGAACTGGAACAATTTGCCAACGCTGATCTCATAATGCACAGTATAGCTCAGAAATAAATTAACAGCAGTGAACAGTGGAGTTTGTTGTTTAAGGTTATTCACTAACAGTACCCTGTTATCGACTAATAAGCTTTTCATTGGGTGTTTACCAGACAACTTGACACGTCTTAGTAAATCAAAGATGTTTTTCCTCCGAACAGTAGCGCTAAGGTGGCGGTCAAGTCTGCGTGTTTCACTCTTGCTCGTTGCTGATTTAAAATGCAGTTAGAACGAAATAGATAATCGCGTGGGCGTACGTAAATTAACTATAATTAAAAAAACCACTCCCACTGTAGCCGTCTTGAAATTACGTGATGCAAAAACATTGGGTATACAGCTGTGTTAACGCAGCCTGTTTCTCATAAAATGTCTTTTCTGGTTTTTCAAGAGTTTCTTTCTCCGTGTCGCCCCGAAGTAAATGAGTTGGAACACATGGAGGAGAAAAAAAAAAGAATAGAACACTCAACACGGAATTGCATGTTGAAATTGTGGCGCAATGTTCAAAACGGTCATTTGGTAAAATTGTTTAATTTCCGGCCATTTGAATCTTATCTCACAAATGTAAACTATTTAAAAATTCTTTTCAATTTTTCGCAAATAAAGTCCCTTTTTGTTTGTTTAGTCAAGAATAAAATAACTCCATTTCACAGCTCATGATGTGATCCTGTCAGTGTGTTTTGGTTATGCATCGTTGCAGTTCAGGCAAAATACCGGATTAAAGTGTTTTAGTTTGTGCATCATGACAGTTACTGATGAAAAAAAAACAGGTCTTGCGAAATTCACTGTTCGAATGTCATGTCGATAAAATAAGAGGCTAGTGCTCTATTAAAGCAGACAGAAAAAATAAGAAAGAAATCATTTTGCATGTAGTGAGTTCTGTTTTGACTTGTACAGTACCGCTCAGAACTAAACGAACATCGAACGTGCGTTCTTAACGCGAAGGGTTAAACGCGCGCACGCGTTTTGCTGCGTTAGACTGCGTTTCAACTTCGCGTTATAACGCGTTGAAGTAAACGCATTAGTATGTATGAGCTTGGTTATTGTTTGCTTCTTTTGTTACTGTGTGAAAGGAAGTTAACGATCTTTCCTAGAGGTAACATTCGGTATGAACATAATTTGTTTTCAAGGAGCAGACAAGTTTTAATTCTTTCGTACCGGCTGAATTTAGCGACGGTTACTTTCAGACAATTTTGTTTTGTTTGTTTGGATTCATTCAACTTACGAATAAAATGATTTGCATTTCGAAAAATCAACAGATAAAGATAACGGTGAGATTTATATTTTTTTCAAGATCTGATCGTTATCGCGTCTAGACACCTGGCAGCCGGGAAGTATTTTCAAAAACCTACATATCCAGCAGTCCGATAGAATTTTGACACAAAAAGTAATCCAATTCTTCTTGGAATAGTAGATCTTTGTTAGAAATGTCAAGTGATTTTAATCTACATGTAAATGCCCGGCAGTCGGGTAAGGTCTTACTAGTAAATAGACTAAATGGGCGGCAGTTGGAAATTTTCACAGAATTTCCGCTGAAAGATTCTTTCAAACTTTTTGATGGCCTTTGATGATTTTTTTAGAAATGTACGTAGACGTAAAGCGATTTGGAAAATTATGTTCGTTCGCAAGATGACGAAATATTCGAGCGTGGGAATACTATAAAATCGGCACGTGCTTGACACTTCGAAAAATTTATGCGTACATCAGTTTAAGATATTTATCGAACTGCGGCAAACAGCTTCTTTCAAACCTGATGAGAAGATTCGAGGTTTCTTTAGAATTGCCAAGCGATTCTTAAAGTTATTGTGGATTTGTAGTAGAAGAATTTTCCAAGGTTGTTTATACCATAAAATCGCAAGGGTCTTTATCCGACTGCCGGTCACGTCCTCAAAAAAAAACTATCAAAATGCCGGGCAGTCAAAATTGTCCACCGAATTTCCACAGAAAGTCTCCACGAAACGTATTGAGAGTATTTGATGTTTGTTTGGAAATGCAAAGCCATTCTACGCAATATTTTGGATTTGCCGCAAAGGAATTCGCAGGAATTACAGGTGTATGCGAGCTTTTTGACTGCTGGGTATTTTGTCTTCTTGAGACCGTGACCAACGGATCACGCAAGAATCGTGAACGTGGCGATGTTCGGAGAATTTTCTCCACCACAAATCCAAAATAATTTTTACAGTCGTGTTGTGTTCCAAACAAGCACCAAATACTCTCACAACATTTCGACGACGCTTTCTGTGGGAATTCGGTCACGGTTGTTCAAAAAACTTGACACGATGTTTGTTTTGGAAACATGGTATCAAATATCGCTGTGCAGTGGCCATCATAGTTTTCATTCAACGGGCTGCTTTTTATTGTTTGAACGGAATGAAACTGATCGCTATTCAATAAGCGTTAACTAAAATTCTTTGGTGATTTACCTTAGAAGGTATAAGTAGGTTTTTTGCCTCCTTGCGTAATTTACAGACTTTCTCCAGTTATGTCGCTTATCAGGCGCCGGTTTAATTGCAGTCGTCTGGCTTTCAATCTGTTGTTCATTTTGTCGCGATTTGCATATTTCCTAGCACTTCTCTATGTGATTACTTCCATCCGATACAGCGAATGAATGCCATGATGGGTTTGAGAACAGAGTTACATTTTCACCAGGCAACTTTAAATGACATGAGAAGGATTTTTCCTAGGTCGGTTATCAGGCGTCGTGTTAACCGGTTAAAAGTGAAATCGTCTAGCTTTCGATCTGTTGTTAATTTTGTCGCGATTTGTATATCCCCTATCATTACTGCCATCCGATACAGCGAAATTTCCGCTGACTATGGATGCCACAATGGGTTTGAGAACAGAATTACGTTTTCACAAGGCAGAGATGTTTTTTACGGCAGAAGACGGTTTTGCCTTTCTGCGGTAAGCGGAATAATCAACAAGGTGAACCAACAATAATTCGAAGATTAAAACTTGTGCCGCGTAACGCGGCAACGTCATTAGGCGCCTTATATCAGTGGTAGCGTTACAAAGCGGTTTTTCGAAAGGTCAAATTTTCACTGCGCTTGTAATTCTCTGTGTTTTCATTTGAATTTCGCTTTTGCATGGATTTACAAATCATGCATTTGTTTTGAACTGCAAGTCATGCTTTGTTCACCATAACAAAGCATCACAAAAGGAATATTGGTTAAGAATAACAAAGGCTAACGCGTTAGCAAAAACGCGTGGCCCTTTTGCGTTGGCAATAACGTGTTGGCCATTTTAACGCGTTAAGGGTTCGTTGAGTACACGCGTTTTAGGTTTGCTTAGTTCTGAGCGGTACTGTATTGTGATGTCAAATAGTAATCTATAATCTAGATAACACATCATCAAATCAGTTTTTCTAACTTCAGTGCTTTCAAAATTTTCTTACAGGAGCTAATTGATTGGCTAGAATGGCTAATATTATCTGTTGAAACTGGAGTTGTTATAGACTGTTATTGTTATTCAATAACAAGCGTGCTATTGGCTCTAATGGATTTGTTAGCTGATAATATTAGCCTGGCTCTTGACCCAAGATAAGCTTGACCCTGATTGGCTCTAATGGCCAATAACACTCAATAACAGCTAACACCAATTAGTCCCAATTATATTGAATGAGTCCCAATTAATTTGAACGGGTCTTATCAGCAACTTTTTTACTGCATTTTTTGTTCCGAGGCAATGGGAAAAGGTAAGTTTTTCAGGGATGAAAACAGCACTTATTATTTTGCACTGTGAATGAGCATGGATAGTAAACAGACTGGATTGGAAACTAGCTCACGTCAGCGGTTCCAACATGATGGAAATTCGTGACGTCACTGTCGCAAGCTAAATTTCAGTTTTGCAAGTGAACTTTGTTTACACTGCAAAGCAGCGACGAAACCTCCCAAAGTATGGATATTGAAGACTATTTTGAGGAGTGGGATGAAGATAAAGACGATGATTTGGCTGACCTTTCCGACATGAATCTGTAATCCACGGGATGAAGATTAGAGAGGAATATGACGGAGAGACTTCAAGCAAACCATTCCTTAACTCCACTTCAGAAGAACATAGTAGCCTACATTTCTGGGTACGTCTGCAGGAAAACGAGAGATCGTCTCCAACATTATAGCAGTGAAAGGTTCTCAAGAATAGTCACCACATTAAATCAGAAGTTACCAGGTGTTAAAACACAAGCACCTGCTATGTCGTACCCCACTTTAATGACACTGTCTTTGACCAGAGGCGGGCTAACCCAAGTGGATCATGCAACGTATATGGGACTCCCATATGTGATTCTCCATGGGAAAACAGGGAAAAAGGTGAACGTACGGGCACGCGTGCGATGACACGGCATGCTAAGCGTGTCACTTCTCTCTCAGATATGCGCATATGTAATAAGCAAAACAAAGAGTGTCACGGTAGATATTGTTTTGCACGCTAAAGCTTTTGTTCAAAGCAGTGAGCTGTTTAACACGCTTAATGTGCCAAAAGACACGCGAGTGAAAAGACACGCGTGCGATGTAGCATATGCGTGCGTTAAGACATGCTTCCCAAAACAACCTCTTTCCAACGTAGCGAAACTCATTTTTCCTGGTGCGAGTCGAGAAATACATGGTAGACAATGTTCATCAGAGTCAAACGGCTCCGATTTTCCATGTGTGGCCGCAAAAAATTGTATTAACCGTTCAAACCATAGTTAACAGTTAGAAGTTTTTCCCCTTTACTAACTATGTTCAAAGCAAGAGATTTTCCAAGTGTGAAAAGGAATTGGCAATGGAACTTTTGACACAAATAGCGCGGCTTTTCAGTGTTCGAAATGAAAATAACGCAATCTCAAAATTATTATTTTTGAGTGGCGTAATCATCGCGGTAAGCCGCGTTTGCATTGAGAAATATTTTTCGTTTTATCGAACTCAGAATTAAACTTGTTTATTCCAATATCCAAAATCATGGCATCAATGGATATTTAAAGAAAATGGCAGCAAATTTTGCGTTTCGGACCGGCAGTAAAAAGCGTAAATCATTCACATATGGCAGAAACTTGTGGTTTCCCTGCTATGGTCCTGTATGTTTACATTGATTTTTGCCAAAAGGGCTCAGTCTGAACAACAAAATACAAAGTGTAACAGTTCACCTGTAGCGACCACATGCAAGTTTTGTACATAGAGATTACTAGAATTCCGCTCCAAATAGATTTCAAGCTTGTTTCGATTGTAGAATGTTTTCGCGGGGGAAGAGTTTGAAGGCAAGTGAAGGTTGTACAAATTCCCATGACTAAAGCCGATTTGTTTCTCCGAATATTTGAAGCAATTCCTGGAACTTAGAAACACTTCAGAATGTCTCTCTCCTCCCCGGAGGCTCCCTATGGGGAATTTTTAATAATTTTGGGCTTGGGCAGCACAAAAGAGGCTTCTGCGGAGGAGAGAATTAGCATGTGAGCTGAGAAGCAGGAGTCACCCTGTTTGCTCTTCCCTGATTGGATGCATTCTTTAGTATCATCCAATCAGCATGGAGTACTCACAGCATGACTGCGGATGAGCTTTCAAAATGCTACAAACGCAAGCAGCTCAAGGCAAGTCGTTCTTCACTTTCCAATGGAAACTACTAGTTACTTTGTTGCTCGAACCGTTCCAAAGGCTGACGATCTTTTTAACGGATAGCTCAATCCGTTCGAACGGATGCTAATTTTTTTTTTAACAGATAGCTCAAGCCGTTTGAATCGATGCTTATTTTTTTGAACGGATAGCTCAAGCCGTTCGAACGGCAAATGAACGGCTTACGAATGGCTAACTGTAAAGGAACACTTTCGCGTCAGAGGTCACAATTTTGCTTCAGTTTCCATGGAGTAAATACTACATGTTTACTCGTTTCTTTTGATTTTTTACATGTCATCTGAAATACTAACATTTATCTTCAATACATCGAGAGCCGAAAGAGAAAGTTGATTTCGCAAACACAGAACGCATGATCACGTGTGCACGAATAAAGATTTTGTACCAACTTTAATTTTTGAGTACAATACTCATTGGAAAGCACTGGAATCGCTGAAAATCTGCGAGCAGATGTCTGTTTGTTTCCAAAGTTTGTTTTTACGGCCACCGCTACATAACTCGGGTGCCAGCCAAGCTGAACTTGTTACTGACTGTCGAGACGAAACAACGGTGAGTTGAACCTTAGCTCTTCGACACGGTTAGCGTGTCATTTTGCACAGTTGAAAAATGCGTGCTGTTTGACTCACCGGCGTGCCATTTCACCCGGTATGGAGCTTGGCACACTTCATTGTTCGATGAGACACGCAACTTTTGTTTTTACCGTGCGATAATAACAAAGGAAAAATTTGAGGCGTGCCTTCTAACACACTGCTTGGAAGACGGTGTGTCATTTGACACACTGGCTATTGTTTAGCGTGCTATTTTAGCGTGCCCGTGCGTTAGCCTTTATCCCTGTTTTCCCATGGAGGGTCACATATGAAACAGACGGGGATGCTTGTCGTCTTGCTTAGGGGTGTAAATTTTGGATTTTGGTCTCACTTAGGGTGTTCTGGGCAAAGCGCCAATATTTTATGCCACCAAGGTCTCGTTTAGGGTTCCGCGAAGAAACACAGAATTATGCGAAGAGAAACAGAAGTCAAATTTCCTTTTTAACTTGTTTTGTTTACCGCATTGCCTCTGTGATTATAAGTTTAAATCAAAGATTTCTACAAATAGTAGAGAACATTATAATCCAATCAATCAGTGACAATAAAGGAAGCGTTATTACAAGATGTCTTTGTGCTTTGTCTGTTGTTTGTCTATAACAGGAAACTCAGTGGGTTTAGCACTTACAAAATTACAAAACTATCATGCTAAAAATATTCGTGAGCTGGTTTCCCGGGGCTGGTCTATGGATTGTTGTCTCAACGTGTTCTAAGAGTTCGTCCTTTATTTCTGTGATCTTGCATCGTGCTGTTTTCATTTCAATATTTACTGGAAGATAAATTTCACTGCCAACAAGCAATTGGATCAACGAAAGGTCTGCAAACCGCCACAAAAGGTAAGTGATTTCCCGTCATTTCTTGTTATTATTGAACTGGGTCAGGGGCCAGGTCAGGCCTCAGGCCACTGATGCCACAAGGCACGCATGGTGATTAGCACATTCAACTTTTATTCTCTGGCTTTTATCATGTTAGTTTAACGAATTTCTCCCAAAACCTCTTGATGCATTCCGTTCCTGACCTTCTCGCAATTTTCAACCCGGGATTTCCAAGCCACTGCCCCCACTGGTGCCACGAGGCACGCGTGGTGATCTGTGGTTAAATAACTGGTTTAAAAAACCGGTTTCGGGTTTCTTGCTTTCGCTTAAATTTGGGCGATATCCCGCAATATGCATTTGAATTTCCCTGATCTTTTATGTTAGTTTGTGAAACTGAAACACAACATTACTTATCGTATGGTTCGAAAATGGTTTCAAGCGATTGCTTAGAATTCTAAAAATACTTATATTTACATCATGTACTGATCCGTGTAGGAAAGATCGGAGGGTGTCAGAGCCAATGGGTATAGACAAGCGTGGTGTTAGCCGTGGAAAGTGCACCGAATGTAATGAATGTGAGGAATATGAGACCAGTGGTTTAAGTGTCCTTTGCGAATACTGTGGACACAGACCAGTACAACATGAAGTGATCAGTTCCTCTAGGGCACGAGCTGGGCCAGAACTAGAGCCACCTAACAAATGGGCGAAGTCAGCAAAAGAGGGAGAAGAGGTCATCATTGTGGACAATGTTGAAGTCTGTGAGAATGACAAAACACATATGGAGGATGATTTGGTGAGTAAATCAGTTATAAAACTTGGCAAGGTAATCATACATCCTTACATATTAGTATTTGCCATAATAAATAAATATCGTTTGACAGTTTTTAAGGGGTTTACGGCCACAAACAGGACCTAAAGCCTTTCTTTTTTTCTGTTTTTAGGATGCACAAAAAGAGTTCTTCCAAGAGGTTTGTGAAGAATTGTCTCTTGAACATCAACAGCTATATTCAGTGTCCTGCAAATTTGAACCACAAATCGATCCTGAGGGGAACGTCAAAATCATTTGCCAGATATGTGATGTTGCAATCACACCAGGGCAAAAGAAACAGCGGTTATTTGTGACCTCTCACGCGAAAACGTTCCGAACAGTTAACCGTTCTTAAACGGATAGCCGTTCGTAAGCCGTTTATCAGCCGTTCGAACGGACTGGCATGCCGTTCGAACGCCTCGAGCTATCCGTTCACAAAAATTCATCATCCGTTCGAACGGCTCAAGCTATCCGTTTGAAAAAAAATCATCAGCCGTTCGAACAGCTTGAGCTATCCGTTCGAGAAAATTCATCAGCCGTTCGAACGGCTCGAGCTCTCCGTTCGAGAAAAATTCATCAGCCGTTCGAACGGCTCGAGCTATCCGTTCGAAATAAATCATCAGCCGTTCGAACGGCTCAAGCTGTCCGTTCGAGAAAGTAATTCATCGGCCGTTCGAA
>JAHPZR010037808.1:5000-12167 GCA_019787425.1 Platygyra sinensis
TGTTTTAAAGTGATGGTACAGATTGAAGTAAATAAACTATGTTTATAGAAAAGTTGCATTGCCATTCCTTCCATGAGGGGTTTTTTTAATAATTTTTCACACATTTTGGCACCAAAAACAGCTTTCAATAGAGTACACTAGAACAAGGCCCTCTATTAAAATTAACCAATCAGAGTATGCTAGTAACTGAGAGAAATAAGTTTTCTTAGTAATAACTAAATCAACTTCGAAATCCAGTCCCTTAATTTTTTTTCACTTAAAGTTTCCATACTTTCAGAATTCTTAAGTTCTTTATTGCTTTTTTAATGTAAATTTAGTCTTGATAAAATTACTTTCTTCTGCAACATTAGTCTGAAGACAAGGTAATGAAAGAGACATTAGAACAAGCTAAGCGAAGAGTAGCTGAATTTGAAGAAAGACAAAGACAATGGC
Source organism: Platygyra sinensis (assembly GCA_019787425.1). Lineage (NCBI taxonomy): Eukaryota > Metazoa > Cnidaria > Anthozoa > Scleractinia > Merulinidae > Platygyra > Platygyra sinensis. Next base: position 5,433 of record JAHPZR010037808.1, read on the forward strand.
GGGAAGAACATCAACGGAAAGAGTCTGAGGCAAGTAGCCATCAACGTATCAACTATAGGTAAATGCTTGTTTGGTTTGTACCTTCTTGTTTATTATGTTGTATTATTTAAATATTTTTAGGTTTGGTTTTGTTAAATTTCCTGTCACCCCTTCCCCATCACATAAGAAGCGACAGCAAATTAACTCAACAAAGTGGAAATTTGATGAACGCATTAAAAGTCAGCTTTTTTCCTGCAACTGCTTTGCCATTTTATTTCAAACCAGGCAAATTCTTAGCCTGCGAACAAAGATAGACATTTTCCAGCTTTTGTTTCATGCTACAGATAAACAGTGGTGGTGAGAAAGAAAAGCCAGAAATCTGTCTTTGTTCACAGACTAATAAATTCTTGAAACGACACAAATTTACATATTTGACATTGAAGGTGCATTTCTTTTAAGAAAATCCAGATTGGATTCTTAAATCCAAAAGAATCTGAAAACAGATTTTGTATTTCTTTACTAAAGAAATTAATCCAAGATCTCTCCAATCATGGTGCATCAAAGAAACCGAAGAATCCTCTCTGGGAATGGATTCTTTGGATTATTTGACGCACTGTGATCCGAGAGATCTTGGATTGATCTGTCTAGTAAAGAAATGTAAAATCTATTTTCAGATTCTTTCAGACTTAAGAATCCAATCTTGGATTTTCTTAAAGAAAAACACACCCTTAGATCAAGTCACAGTCTATGTGCGCTCATCTAATTAGAGAAACATGCACAAATAAGACTGGTCTAGAACTGCCTAATAATTTGCAAATTTTTGTCAAACATCAGTTGTGGAAATAAACCTTATAATGTGTTTTATACTTGACTCAAATTTCCACCTTGCCTCCAAATTTACTACCACCTCACTCATGAGGGTGGAAAGAATGAATAGTGAATAATCAAAATTGAAGCGGAGACGTTGTTGAAGATTGTCTTCTTAAGTTAAAGTTTTGAACCATTACTTACAAAATCAAAGTTGCATTGTTCATTATAAATAATTTTGTTGGAATGATCAGTTGTTTTCAGTCCAATGTACAACTTTTCAACTGAAAACACTCACATTTTTGTCATATCACAAACACAAAAGAAGTAAGATTCAGCTTATAATGTTGAAACTACATCACTTAATACAAGACTCTCTGGGATCCTCACTAGCAAGAATATTAATATTGTCATTTCACATTGAGCTGTTTGTGTAAACAGTCAGTTTTTCTATATACTACTACTACCACTACCACTACTACTAATAATAAATAATAAATAATAAATAATAAATAATAATAATAATAATAATAAATAATCATAATAATAATAATAAGAAGAAGAATAAGAACTGCATAATAATTTTGTAAACATATTCTGAACAAATTGCTATTTACAAGTTAAAAGTAGATAAACAAACTATTAAAAACCTATTTACAGTTTATTTTGAAAAAGACTAATAATAATAATAATAATAATAAATCAACAACAAACTTTATTAAAACATCACAATAAATTACAAGATTAAAAAAAGGCTAAAAGAACATTTGAGTTATTATTATTATTATACTTACTTATACTCAGTGATAATAATTTATATGATAAAAAAGAAGAAAAGAACTATAGTATTATAAAAATATTTTTAGTATATATTTACATAATTGTTACAATCAATTGTTAAAATTTTACAATAGATTATATTCTACTAAATAATAATAATAATAATAATAGAGACTAATAATAATGATGATGATGATGATGATGCAAGCAACTTCTCCTAAGTAGATTTGTATGAAAAGTACAAAATTAATTAAGAGAGAAAATAGCTTACAGGTACTCAAGTATCTAATTTCTTTCTTAATCTGAATTTTGCTCTGTACGGTATTTGTACTGAGCACTCCCATAATTGTGTGAGACCACTTCTATTTTTCTTTGTTTATGTATGAAATGTTAGAAGTAGGAAAATTTGTATGTTGGCATTGGAATGAAATGGAAAACTATGGTACATGGACCAATGGCATTAAATTTTTACTTTTTTTGCTATTTTGCAGGCAAAACTAAGAGGGCATTCCTCATCAGGAGCTCCGAAATAACAAGAAACAGTAGGGCTGGAAGGCTCTACTACTAAAATATAGAAATATTATTAATAATGATAGGACAAGTCCTGTGGAAAAAGGTTAAAAGCAGCAATTCTTGATAGCAATGGGGCGATTTCTTAAAATTTTATTCTAGTAACCCTTTTATAACTGATCAGTTTTAAATTCTCCTTAGGCTACCAATAGAAAGTCAAGCCTAACCATACTGGCAGTGAGAATTGAGTAATTATCACCAACTGCATATTATCCTGGTGATGATCAAATTCTATTCAACAATTGTTTTTAGCATAAATCTACTGGTCATTCAAAACTTCTAGCTTCTTGAGTGCTTAACAAACCTCCCAAGTGCATCCATAACTCAATAGTACACGCTATGGTGTTTACCATTTGTTTTATAACATTACATTGAGACATTGGAGCAACAGCTACATCACAGCTACATCACAAAGCGCACACTTTGCTTTAGTTGGTCGAGTACGTCAGCAGCATACACACATGGGCAAATAGTAGATGCTGAATTGACCAATCAGAGCGTGTGCTTTGCTGTAGTTATGTTGTAACATCATTTTATCAATGAGGGCACACTGCCACACTACTCACTATCTATCTCAGATTATAGTTCACCACTAAATTTTCTCTGCTTCTTATTAGTTTAAATTGACTACATGCTGCGATAGTGTTTATCTGCAGAGACACTATCAGCTCATTTTGCCCAGCCGAGGAAAGCACCCAGATGGATCGTAGGTGTCCGTGAAAATTTTTCTGTAAACAAGCAAAATTGAATGAAGTAGGTTTTAGTCTGTTTTCTTTTTCAAATTTTACATTTGACTTGAACAGCTTTCATCTAGAAAAATTGAAAATAATTCAATACGATTTTTTCAAGCATGCGGAAGAAAATCTATGGGTGAACAATAAAGATAATAGAGTGTTTGTGTCTTGGAACTGTTTGATAGTTGCTCCTTGGAAATTTGATGTTCTTAAAACTATCATATTTGCCCTGGGAGCTTTGCTTCTCAGGCAAATATTTGTTCTAAAAACATCAAATTTCCATGGGTCAACTACATGTATCACCTGATAGTTCCTCGACAGAAACACTAATGTTCAAATAGCTAGTAATCGCAACTGATCAGAGAATGGCATTCATGGTAGAATGATAGTAGATTTATGACAATGCATGGAAACAGGCTCTTTCTGAATTCCCTTTAGTATCATTGTCAGTGAGTCTGGGTACCCACCTTTCATGTGAAAATGAGATTGCATTCACATGCAAACTTAATAGAGAGGACTAAGGAAACTCAGAAATGGGATATTTGCAAATTGACCTGAGGGCTGACATAATTTAACTCTGAAAAAAATCACAGAATCAGTAGTTAGTAAATACCAAAGGAATTAAAATCTAAACCAAACAGTAGCAACAATACCGTAGCTCCCTTTTCAAAAACACTGTAATCCAAGAACCAGTTTATTTGGTGACATTTTTCTTATATTTTTCTACAATTTTTTAGTTCTTTTGATAACTAATTGCATTTAACCTTTCCCTACTGTAACACAATGCTGCCTTTATACTAATCACACCGCAATGTAGCCAAGCCTCCCTTGCTTGTTCATTGAGTGTTAAGGTGGACAGGACCACAAATGAGTGAAAGAACTTAAAAGGACACTATCACAGCCTGATTACGTCACATTGTTGGTCAAAACAGTACCAAATGTATTACGAACAAGTGCCCTTAGAATAATTGAGTGTCTACAATGCAGATAAGACTGTTTGCTGTATCCTGTTACAAATGGGACCTGGAACAAAGAATACTGACAAACATTGGAACAAAGTTTTGATGTTGAAATGAGAAAGGTGAAACAAAGGTTTTAGTGCTAAAAAACTTCCATACTCAATCTTCAAAGTGTTATCGCAATTACTCAACATAATTTGTATAAAACAATCTTGTTTGTGCAATTGGTGCCCAAAACTAATATCAGTTTGAGTTATAAAGTTGGTCTTTAGCCTAAATGGCAAATTGGAAACAAACACAGTTAATCTTGGATAATCACCAATTTGTTAGTTCACCTTTAAGTTTTAATTCAGTATTGATCCATAAAACATTTCAAAAAAACATGTTAACACTGAGTGAAATCTTTATCTGCGTCTTTTAAATAATGTACAACACAGCCTCTCTCCAAACTCAATAGAATATAACTGCATAAAATCGCTTAAGAAAGTGCAAGAGTAAGTTTCTGCAGCTTTGCTGTGACGCTGTAGAGTTTCCATGGGATTTATGGTTTAAATGGGCTTCTCCTCTGGGTTCTGGATGCAAGTGATAAAATAATACTATAGCAAATGAAGTTGAAGTTTTACTCTTTTGTGTTTGGTACCCAATGCAAGGAAGCCCTCAAATAATATATGAATTGGAAAGTTTATTTAGCTTAATTATTTAACATTTATTTAAAGCCTTTAAAGAGCAAAAAGTGTTGTGAAGAGTAAAGGCTGTGATTATTTACTCTGCTTTTAATGTGCAGTGTTATTGCTCATTTCACGCAGTTTCTGATAACATCAATTTGTTTTTAACAAAATAACAGAGCCAATGAATTAAAGTTCACTGGGTCTATAATACTCAGCATGCTGCCAACGAGTATGTGATCAAGTAAATAATTATATAAAATGTAAATGCAAAATTTCTGTTTTGAGTGTACATTACTGTGAATAAAGAGCAATGTAACAAAATAATGTTCAGTACTTGTGCTGCCTTGTTCCCAGACGTCTCTCTCTCTCGCTGCAAAAGTGGTGGGCCCAGAAACCCTCCCTTTTGTTGTTTGTTTCTTTGTTACTGTCATAGTTCTGTGACAATAAATATCTCCTATATAGAGTGAAGGTATTGAGCATGGTTTTAGCAAGATACGTATCACAGTTCAGTTCAGTTGTTCAAGTGACCTCTATTGATTTTTACATCTTTTTTTTTGAGGAGATCCTTGATAGAGGGTTAACCTCTGAGTTTCCTTTTTCTCCATAACTACACGTACACGCACACTATTTTGAAATAAAGTATTGTATTTTTACTTACTGGTATGGTTAACAGAAAACCCAGCAAATCCCAGGAAATAAGATTAATTTCCCTTTCTGAAAATGTAATGAGAATTGAGGAAAATTCAAAAATAATAACTCAATAGTTATTACACTTGAAACCAGGATGTCATTCCCAATTATTAAACATCACTTTGCTCTAAAAAATTATGATTATAACATAGAATTTTACTGGATGCTTTAATGTGTGAAAATTATAAACCCTTCATGAAGAATGGCAATGCAACTTTTCTATAAACATAGTTTATTTACTTCAATCTGTACCATCACTTTAAAACAAATTACAAACATCTTTTATGTGGTTCACAAAGCAGTTGAGATCAATTCATGCTGCACATGCGGACAATCATAAATACACTAACTAATCATCAAGAACCATTATTTACAAACTTCCAGGTACAAGAGTATCATGCTACCTTTGTTTAATATGATTTCTGCAAGGAGTTAATCTGTTAAAAGTGCTGCCTGAGCGAAATGGAACTAAACATACAATTCACTAAGTATTTGGATCCCACTGACACCTAGTTTTCTTCTTGACATTTTGTGTGAAATTTTTTTGAATGAGAGTTCTTCATATTGACAAAATTATTTAGCATAATTTACTACACTGTGAAAATGAATTACATAAAGAGCCTTCTTTCTACATTCATCAAAAGAATGTGCAAAACAATGTCAAGGGTACATAGTTTAAGTGTCTTACTGTAAAAAATTTTTAACCCTTTCAGTTCCCAAGTGACATGATTTGAACAATCAAGTCAGTACAGTCAATTCTCTCATAGCGAGCACTTCTCATAAGTGAACCCCTGCTGTAAGTGACCACTTTGTAAATAACTGTTTTGTTTCTAAATCGAATACTGTTACAAGAGCACTCTCGAAAGAGACCACTAAATTTCTTACATGGCCACGACCAGTTTTTAGACAAGAAGTTTGACAAAGTATTTTATTTTCTGTTTCAGGTAAAGCCTGGTTTTCACTAGCAACGCAAGCACAAGCATAATGCTCCGTTTTCACACAACGCAAGCGAACGCAAGCATAAGCACAAGCACAAGAAAAAGGAAAAATTTTGATCCTTATGCTTGCGCATGTGCTTATGCTTGCGTCGCTAGTGAAAACCAGGCTTAAGCAACCACCTCACATGATAGAAAATCTTTACACAGAAGTGACAAAACTTCAGTATTTTTAACATGCCAACCGGACTGATAACAGTTTGGATGTTCAGTTTAGATTTTGATCAGGTGATTTTAATTAACAAGAGGCACATTGACAAGTACACTTTATTGTACTTTTTCCGAAATTATTGCATGTGAAAAAAAAACTTACTTTCTATTGGCCCAATAATTTTAGCTTAATCTCTTTTTTAAGCAAGCAGTCAATCCACAATTGGGCTTATTTGTTGATTTTTCCTATAAACGACCACTTCCCATCAGCGACCAGTTTGTCTTGCACCAAGGGTGGTCACTTACGAGAGAGTTGACCATACAAGAAACTAGTCTTGGCTAGTGCACCATGTCTGTGTGCTGTTGGGCAAAACCTTCACATATGTCTTACTTAGCTCTTATT